>JAOVVI020004389.1:0-17692 GCA_028571085.2 Nepenthes alata | reverse complement strand
GGCTGGCGGTGAAGGTTGCTGTGAAGCTGGCAGCTTTCACACTTCTTCACAAATTCCAACGCGTCTTTTTTCATTGAGGGCCAGTAATAGCCCTAGCGCATGACCTTGAAGGCTAAGTTTTTTCCGCCAATGTGCGACCCGCAGATCCCGAGGTGAACTTTGCCTAAGGCGTAGTCAGCCTCTTCATGAGTTAGGCAGCGGATGTATGGTGTAGAGTAGCCACGGTGATAAATCGTCTGTCAACCACAGCATACCAGCCGGCTGTCTTCCTGACCCGTTTGGCTTTCTCCACATCCTCTGGCAGTGATCCGTCCGCTAGATAGTTAAGGAAAGGCGTCATCCAGTTTTTCGTTTTAGAAATCTGCATTGCCTCTCGCTTCTCAATGCCGGGAGCATTTAGGATCTCCCGCATGTCCCTTGAATACTGTTCTGGGTTTTTAGCTACAACGGCTTTGGCCAGCTGGTCCGCCTTACACTTTTCAGTTCGAGGAACGTGAACCAGGGTTAGTTTGTCAAAAACCAGGACGGCCTCCCTTGCCTTTGCCAAGTACTTGGCCAAGAGAGGGTTGTTCGCTTCGAAGTATCCATTAACCTGGTTAACAATTAGCTCAGAGTCGCTGTAAACTGCCAGTCTCCTGGTGGAGCACTCTTTGGCTAATTGTAAGTCGGCTAGTAGGGCTTCGTACTTGGCAACGTTGTTGGTCGCCAAAAAGTTGAGCCTGAGTGAGTATTTCACCTCAAACCCCTCGGGAGTTGTAAGGACCACTCCAGCGCCACTGTCTGTGTCAGTAGACGATCTGTCTACGTGGAGTACTCATTTCGGGACTCCTTCAAGTTGTTCCTTACGTTCCTCGGGCTGTTCCTCGAGGATTGGGGTTGTAGTCTCGACAATAAAGTCAGCCAGCGCATGTGCCTTTACAGCAGGCCTGGGTTGGAATTCGATGTCAAACTCGCCCAACTCAATAGCTCATTTCACCAACCGTCAAGAAACGTTGGGTTTCTGGAGTATAGTTTTTAACGGTTGGTCCGTGAGGACCACTCTCCGGTGGGCCTAAAAGTAGGGCCTTAGCTTTCGTGTGGAGAATATTAGCGCCAAGGCCAATTTTTCTGCGCGCGAGTATCAGGTTTCTAGGCCGGTCAACGTTTTACTCACGTAGTAGACCGGTCGTTAAGCGTCCAAGTCCTGGCGCACGAGGACAGAACTGAGGGACGCCACCGACACTGCCAAGAAGAGATATAACTCTTTTCCGCCCTTGGGCGACACCAATAACGGCGGGCTAGCCAGATACTGTTTCAGTTCGTCGAAAGCAGTTTGACAGTTCGTTGTCCATTGGAACCCGTTAGATTTTGTTCCTCTAAGGGCCTTGAAGAAGGGCTGGTACTTGCCACCGGACTTCGCAAGGAAGCGGGACAGTGCTGCTAGCCATTCAGTTAGTCGTTGGACATCCTTTACGTTCTGTGGCGGTGCCATGTCGGCGAGCGCCTAAATCTACTCTGGGTTTGCCTCGTTCCCTCGTTGGGAGACGATGAAACCCAAGAATTTGCTGGAGGCCACTCCGAAAACAACTTAGCTGGGTTCAGCTTCATGTGATGCTTACGGAACACCTCGAATGACTCTTCTAGGTCGTGGATGTGGTCGCCGGTGACCCTGCTCTTAACGAGCATGTCGTCGACGTAGACCTCCATGTTGCGACCAATATATTTTTCAAACATCTTGTTGACCAACCGTTGGTAGGTTACTCCAGCGTTCTTAAGTCCAAAAGGCATTACGTTGTAGCAGTAAGTGCCCTGATCGGTCATGAACGAAGTGTGCTCCTCGTCCCCCGGACTCATCCGGATCTGGTTGTAACCCGAATAGGCATCCATGAAACTTAGCAGCTCATGTCCGGCTATTGAGTCAACCAGCAGGTCGATCCTGGGCAAGAAAAAACTGTCTTTTGGACAGGCCTTGTTAACATTGATAAAATCAATGCACATCCACCACTTCCCGTTGCTTTTCTTTACTAACACGACATTAGAGAGCCAGTCCGGGTATTGGACTTCTCTAATGAAGTCTGCGTCCAATAGCTTCTTCACCTCCTCTCGGATGGCGATCAGCTTTTCAACGGAGTGGTTCCTCTGCTTCTGCCTAACGAGTTTTCGGTCGGAGTCAAGCCCCAACTTATGGACCATCACTTCTGATGGGATTCCAGGCATGTCTGCTAGAGTCCACACAAAAAGGTCAGCGATCCTTTGCAGGAACGCCATCAGTTCATCGCGCAGTGGTCCGATGAGTGAGCCGCCGATCTGTACACACTTTTTTGATTTCTCCGGGTCCAGTGGGATTAGATCGGTGGCTTTATCGGGCTGCGCTTGTTGAAGGGTAGTTTCGTCTCTGTAGTCGAGTTTCCCAGTCGTTCTAGCGCTGCCACTAGGGGCAATCTGTGACATATAACAGGTTCGTCCGGTAATTTAGTCACCCTGCACCTCTCCGACACCGTAGGGTGTCGAAAACTTCATTTTGAGGTGGGAAATTGAGGTGACAGCCCCGAATGCTATTAAGCAGGGTCTGCCCAGTATGGCGTTATACACTGAGGGTAGGTCGACCACCAGGAAGGTGAGAGTTCGACTTTCTGTTTTTGGATACGTGGCCAAGGTGACCTCCAACTGGATGGTCTCTTGTACGGGCACAGGCTCATTATCGAGGCCATATAATGGGCCCTCGGCAGGTTTTAGTTTATTCTTTTTAGGCCTAGTTTAGAGAACGCATCCAAGTAAAGCAAATCTCTAGAACTTCCATTATCAATAAATACTCGCTTCAGTTGGTAGTCTACACTACCGTCCGAAACAAGTGCGGATACAATGAGGGGATCAGCATGGGGGGACACTACATGGGCTAAATCATCATCACTAAAGCTGATAGTGTTGTTCGTCGTCCATTGCTTCTTCCTCCCGGCCTGCTATTCCTCACCGCCAGATGGGTTTTTAGCGGGTCGAGTGGTGACCATCCTGACCACCCCTGCTACAACCCGATTTTGGGGAGGAGTCCGCTCCTGCCCCTCTCCATCAGCCGCTCCGAAGCTCCTGACGTACTTGCTGAGGTGCACTCTGCGAACCAGCTCCTCGATCTCCCTCTGCAGAGTCCTGCAGTCCTCCGTCGCATGCCCAACAGAGTGGTGGAAGTCACAGTACTTCGACTGGTTTTCAGAGTCCTTTTTTAGGGGTTTTGACCACTTCAAGAACTTTTCCCCGTGTATCTGCATGAGGACATTGGAGCGGGTGTCTGTCAGAGGCGTGAAGCCAGTGGACCCGTAATCTCTGCACTTCGGGGGCCCAGACCTGCGTTGCTTCTGGCGCGAGTGATCTCCGCCGCTGTACTTCCTCTTCCCATCTCCAAGGAACGATCGAGGCTGATCCGCCCGTTCGGGGCGTTTTGCCTCGTTAGCTTCTTCTGCCGCAGCATAAGCCCGTGTGATGGACTTCTCCTCTCGGAAGGTCTGGGGATTCTTGTGGGCCAGGTGCTTGAAGAAGTCCCCGTAGGTAAGCGCGGAGATGAAACTGCCCAGCTTTATCTCCTCCGTGATCCTGGGAATCCGTCTGGCCTCCACCACAAAATGGTCCAAGATTCGTCGTGCGTTCCCTCCCGGTTTCTGCTTGATGTGGGAGAGATGCCATGGCTGCTTCTCTTCCCGTCGACTTGAGGCATACTGAGCCAGGAAGAGGTCTGTCAGATCACGGAAGCTGCTGACAGTGCCTGAAGGGAGGTGATGAAACCAGATTCGGGCATCTTTCTTCAGGATGAGTAGAAAACAGCGGCACATCGCTTAGTCCTCCACCCATTGTAGACTCAGATGGATACGGAAGTGATCCAGGTGGTCAACCGGATCACTGCTCCTATCGTATGAGTCAAGGGATGGCATCTTGAACTTTGTGGGGAGTGGACGGCTCAGGATCTCCGCCGTGAAAGGAGACCGGTCCAAATCTATGGCGTGCTCCTCGTCTTGGAACACGCGGTTCTAGATTTTGTCCGCTCGCGGATCTGTGCGAGTGGCGTTTGCTGATCTTTTGGAGATGAGGTAAGCCCTCAACTCCAGCTTTTCTCCGGAGGGTCCAGCAGCCGGCTGTCTGCTGCCTCCAGCAGATTTGGCAGTTCTGGAGGCCCGCTCCTAGACTGCGTTGTTGTCTTCTGCCCGAGAGTATCGGGGATTTCTTCACTCCGGACTTTCTCGTAGAGACGTGCTCCTGGAGCGTTCTTCAGGCCTGTTTTGGCTAGGAACGCGGGAGGACGCTGGAGCCAGATCGTTCCCGGCTTTTTCGGGCCTTTTGGCCGGCTTCTTTTTTCTCTGGCCACCCTTTTGGTGGCTGGTGCAGAGATGGCTGCCGGAGGAGCCGCCTGCATTCGTTGCTCGTTTTGAGAGCAGAGTACCTGGAGCAGACGCGTGTTAGCCTGCATCTGCTCCATCAGTTGTTGAAAGTAGGGCGGTGGGACTCCGCCCGTAGCCCCGTTGACCGTGCAGCGTGGTCCTGGTCGGGGTTGGCAACATCTCTAGCAGGATCGCTAGCTTGGGCTCTCGTGTTCACCATTGCTGAATTAGAAAGTGAAAGAGAGTGTTGTGCAGATTTGTGGTTGGCTTTAGTAAGCGTTCCCACAGTCGGCGTCAATGGTGCGTACCTAGATCTGAACTTCGAACCGATTCGGATTCGTCTGGATGGATTGAACCGGTTTCGTTCCCTGAGAGCGAATCCTCAAACCACTAAAAAGAACAGGAGGTCAGCGTGTCGGCGGAAGGCTGTCCCACCGAAAATACTCCAACGCTCAAGTCAGTAAACAGCCTTCGAAGATCAGAAGGTAACAGGAACTGAGAATTGAGAGAGCAAAAGGAAGAGAACAAGAGTGCCTGGATCTCCAGATGTATGAGAGGTCAAAAGTCGTCATCTTGAATCTGGAGGGTGGGGAGGCAGTGAACGGCTGTCAGGAGCATGTTGTTTGCCTTAGGTTTTTCTGCGAGTCTCAACAGAGAGCAGAAGATCGTCTCTTTCGTGAGTGTTCGAGTTTTGCGTCTGTCAGAGTTTGCGTAACAGAAAGCGTGTATGGCTGAAAGCGTGTATAGCTGAAAGCGTGTCTTGAATGATAATTCAATGGCTTATTTATGATTGAGAGGGCGATCTTCCTCCTTTGGAAGGAGTGATCCCCTGTGTGTTTCTAGGCTGGCTTGCCTTTTGGAGCAGATGCCGGTTGCCAAACTGAGCGAGGTAGTTTTCTTCTGAGGCGGGCAACAGCTTTCCAAACTGCTCACCTTCCTTTGGTGTACTTTACCGTTGGAATCCTCAGTTGACAGGATATTGGGAAAATTTGGCGCCTTCCTTACTTGAAGGCGCCTAATTTTGTCAATGTCCATTTCGGGTGCCAGCTGGAATCGTGGAAGATGCCTGGAGAGCCGTTTGCTGGCCGCCTGATGGATCATGGGCTAGAATGGACCAGGCCCGTTACTGTAGAAAAGCCTCTTTTGGGCCCAACGTGCAGCACGCTGACGGTCAACGTTTTAGTTGACCGTCTGTGTGCGCATTGGTCTCCCGGACATTCAACTCCGGAGTTGACCGTCCTAGGATTTTCAGCTTCTGGGCCTGTTCTTCAACTGGGCCGTTAAAGTGTTGACCGTCTTTTCGGGCTTCCTTTGACTTTTTGGGGCCAGCCCATTTATTGGTATATCCATCAGTATCCACTAGTTGTAAGTTGACTTTCTTCGTATGGTTGAGATTTCTTAAAATATGGCTCCTAAAATAGATATGAGATTTAACCCAATTGGGATTTTCCTCATCATCACAATCATGTCAATTTCTTGATTACACTTTTTTATGATTTTGATGCATGAAATGTTTAATGGTCTTAATTTTAATTGATTGTGTTTATTGAGCTATTTGGACCACGAAATTTGGCAGATGTATCGAATATGAGGTTAATTTACACTTCCTCTATTTTCGGCTTTGTAAATTATGGAGTCCATCATGATGCTTGTGCACTTATCCTATGCCCCTTGTGCAACTCGTGTTTGGGTTCATCGGCAGTTGTTTGCGTCATGTTGCCTTTTTCAAATGATATTAGAGACTCACCCGATCCTAGACCCAAGTTTTATCTAGATGGATTCAAGCCACACTTTGCCTGCTCCACCTTATTTTGATAGGAGTAATTATACATATTAAAAGATTCGCATAAAAGCTTTCCTTTAATCACTTTATGTGTGTTTGCCTTGGTGTCAAAAGAGGATTTGGCGTCGTCAAAGAGGGGTGCTCAGAGTGGGAATTTCTACCAGATCCTATGGGACGCTGTGAAAGAAAGGACCCTAAAGCAAGATTGGGACACGAATGATTGAATTTTTGCCTATCTTAAGGTCACAAAAAGTTTTCAACGAGTTATCTAGGTTTTCTTTTAGGCAGTAATGCTTACTGAAACAAAAAATGTTTCATCTTTTTGATTTCCTTTAATCTTAGTTAATCTGAAGGAGCGCAACGTGTAAGAATACATTGCAAGAATAGGCTGAAAGTAAGTCGAGGAATAAATAGATTTATTATATATACCTTATATGATCATAAATAAAAGATATAAAAATATATGTGACCATAAAGGCGAAGAGTAGCAAAAAGTCCAAAGTGCCTTTGTGTATGATTTCCAAAATATGAGAGATCCTTTTGGCATCTTCAATGATCTTGTTAGTCTACTTCCTTTTATACTGTCCACAAAAAACCAAAATCAATAAAATCAAAAGCTTATAAAACTTCATCATTCACCAACCTTTTCATCCTCTCTATGAAAATATATTTGAATTTCTAATACCAAATGTTAGAAATATATTATGAACATTATTGTATACGCATATTTTATATGCAACGGAAATAGATAAAACATATCTCTAGCCATGTTCTTCAAACACCATTTGTGACTGAAACTAAAAATAAGATAGTGAATCAATAAGGATCTTCCAGCCCATTTCCAGTCTCTCTTTGTCATGGCTATGTCACTATGCATCATATTTTATGGAATAGCTTTCATCCATGCGAAGAAATAAACCCCCATGCTAATTGCCCTGAACTAAAAAGGAATTAATCCTCTTTATTTTGAAAATATGAAGGGTCACCTTAATGAATTCTAACATTCCAACTAGGACCCAATGAACACCCATTTTCTACGTAAACAATAACTTATATTATACAGTTTAGATAATTCATACCAGACGATCAGCACGCACTCTCTCACTCTGAGCCATAGTAAGCACTCCTCGAAGATGTCTCAATTCAACTTTCAGCTTCTCAATCTCCAAATCGGTACTCATCTGTCAATGTATGTGATAAAGCATTAAATTTTATGATTCAAGATACAGTAAATCTTGAAGGGGAAAAAGAAATCCCAAAGCCCTGGGACTAGGCTGCAGTTATTGGGTATGGATATAGTGTCAGTGCCACAGTCGCCTATCCCTGATCAGACTCCATAGCAATTTATTTCATAAATTCTTTTCTACTAAATTTGAAAAGTCTAAGTGTTGGAACCCATGTCCAAGTATTTGAGTGTCAAACATTAGTAGTTTAGGTATTTGGGGTTGCTGTATCTCCGCAGGGAGATGTACCAAGTATATCTTTTTCTCATTTGTTGGATAAGAAAAATTCAATTAATGAGTTTTGAAACTTAAAAAAAAAAATCATCTGAATAATTATTTTTCTTAAAGAAATTGTACTATTAGGTTAAATATTCTATAAATATTAATATTGTAAAAAACAAATCTGTACAGATATTATATATAATTTGTTTATGTCTTAAAATCTCCATTATTAAATTTTCTTTCAATGGTGAATATGAAAGATGTACCAAGTATATCTCCCTAAAGAAATGTATCCCCCCAGTAGTTTAAGGTGAAAATGGGCAGTCAATTTAACAGAATAAAATCCATTAAGAGAATGCCTGGGCAACAATTCTATCGCAGAGAGACCCACATGGAAGTCCCCATAAGCAGCATATGTAACTTACAGCAAGATTATGGACAACTTACCTGGCCTTCAGCTGAGGCAAGCATAGGAGAACAGGAGGATGACGCCTGTTCAGAAATTGACATGTCACTTTCTGCTGCAAAGTTTTTCCTGCTGAAACGTCTATTGACAATGGATCCAATGCCAGATTTAGCAACAGCATAGCTCACAGCATCATCTTTTCCCCTTGTAATCCAAGATATAACATGATTGTGATCGGTTGATTCCTTTCTCAAATTATGCAATGGGTGCTTTATGTTTGGAAGATCTTCAAGTTGCCCCTTAGGTAGGGAATTAGCAGAGGTCAAAGAAGAATCTGAAGCAGCTGACCCAGGATCTGTTAAAGCCACAGCACATTAGATACTTCTTACCCACAACGAGATATGAAAGTTATGAATAATCTTAGATGATGTGCACGTCATACTCACCCATTGGAGGAGAAGTTCTGCCCCTCAATATGTGACCTATAACCATATGTAAATGCTTTTTCATCACAAATTTGAGCAGACACAGTTAAAGCACGTAATATTTAAGAACAAGACCTCCCAAAAAAACAAAACAATCTCAAATACATCATGTCAAGATAGCATCGGATTTCATAACATTTGAATGCTTTATTTTTGAGAAATGCTATGAGCTGGCCAAATGATTAATACAGAAGAAAACTAAGAAGGGAAATGCCAGCAGCACCTAAATTGAGCACGATGAAGTTAAAAATACGATTGCCTTAAGGGATATCTTACACTTATGGCAAATATGGAATATTTTCTGAGCTGCAGGACTAGGTGCTACAACCAATCACTGAATATCCATTTTTTTTCCTGAGAAAAACGATAACAAAATATGCTGTCTCAACACATGCACTTTTCATATGCATTGAACTGAAGATGTAATTCACCTAGTGTGGTCGAAGGATATCGTGAAGAACTATTGGAAGAATCAGTGCATTCGTTGCTATCCTCCAGAATGTTCCCATTTGTCACTGAATCTGATGGTCGCAGAGAGTCAATCTTTCCTTTTGAAAGGACATAAACTGTACAAAAGCTTGGAGCGGATTCTGAGATTGTTGAAGATAGAGTTTTAATTTTCCTACAAGATTATCTAGTTAGATTAGGTAGAAGAAAATAAAGTATTTAAAGCATATTTCTTGCTCCAATTTAAAACCAATGCAAAACTTAAGAACTGCAGAAGAGTTGGTTCTGTCCAATACCTTGAAAACAATCCATTAGATGAAGCCCCGACAACAAGAACTTTTATTTTAGCTTTATTGATTTCAGTCGATACAGCATTAGCAACTTCATCAGATTCAATTAGTACAACTTCTACTGGAACCTACATCAAGAAAATGAAGAATGATAACAGCTTATAATTACCACAAACATGAAGTTTAATCTACCAAGGATCATGGAGTTTTGACCTTCATAACGCTGCTCATCTTTTGGTAAGGAAGAAGCATTTCATTTCTCTGCCACTCTACTTCCTTCTTATAAGTTTCAACTAGATTGTCTCGCACTTGTGAAAGAGGTAACAAATTTCCCACTGGGAGCAATTATCAGAAAAGGGGCCGGGCAAAAAGTATGTAAGTTATATAACAACTAAAAGCATACATCTAAAATGAGTAAATCGATGATTTTGCAGATATTTTGCCACATAGGATTAATAACAGGAATTCTATTTGATCATTTTCACAAGAAAAAATATCAGATATTACCCACTTGTTGGGTCCTATCGCAGGCCAACCCGAAATCCAAAGTGTAGTAGAGAAGCTCCGTCATAGCAGGAAAATATTGTGTTTTGGCAGGAGAAATCCCTCCAGGCGGGAAAATTGGAACTCCTCTTACAGGAAGATTTTTATTACCTCCCTTGATAAAAAAGGGGGACTAGTAAACAAGGGGGATCTATCCAAGGGGCAGAGCAAAAAAACTTCCCCAATGGCACCCACAATCCCCGACTCTAGTTCACCGGTTGGAGCATCTCGAAGCCCTTTTGAGGGCGCTCTGCCCCCCTGTCTCAGTTGCCAGTGAAACAAAGCTTGAAGCCCTTCCACAAAGGCGCCAAACTATACTCGTCCAACAGAGCACCGCAAAACCCCATTAATGGTGCCCGATCCCTCTGCTCTCGTTTTCGGCAGAACAGGGCACAAGGCTCCCCCGACGACGGCATCCGACGATTCCCCATCAAACCAGAACGAATCAGCACTTGGGGCCCTCAACAATGATGCCAAGACGCTCTCGCCAAGCAGAGCTTGGAGCACCTTCAATGGCGGCCAGAGCACTCGGCTAAGCTCCCCCCAGAATGGGGCCCAGAGTTCTTCAACAAAACAAGATACGAAGCTGAATCCCTAAAATGGCACTTTGCCGTTGATGCGAGTCCCACATTGAAAAGTTTGAGGCAAAACCTCCAGTTTATAAGTTAAGGGGTTCTCCGTCCTATTAGACCGGTCTTTTGGGATGGGCTCTCCCTCTGGCTTATACTCGCATCAATTAGTGCTTTCATTGAGACCAGCCCCGGCCTGGAGAGGGCTACCTGCGGACGGTTCTGACCCGAAAGGGCTACCTACGGAGGGGCTGACCTGCTGCCGGTGCGCCGGGGCAGAGTAAAGCGTCGCAAAGTGAAAACCACCGAGTGAAGTGCCGCAGAGTGCAGCCGCCGAGGTTGCGGCTGTTGAAGGATGGAGGAATAATGCGAGTCCCATATTGGAAAGTTTGAGGCAAAACCTCCAGCTTATAAGTTAGGGGACTCTCCCTCCTACTAGACCGGTCTTTTGGAATGGGCTCTCCCTCTGGCTTATACTCGCATCAGCCGCCCTCCGAACCAGATCGATAGGGAGCTCTAAGCTCTTCATCAATGGTGTCTAGGGCTCCTTGAAGCCCTCGGTCAATCCCGACATAGAGGAACTCGTTGGTCCAACCTCGAACCGAGGAGAATGGAGCCCAGCGAAACTCCCACCGTGGTGATTCGACGGCTCTCCTCTGAATCAGAATGAAACAGAGCCGGGAACCCCTTTTATGGCGCTCGACAAGGCTCCCCCGGAAGCGAGCACAACGCTTCTCACTAGATCTGAGCATGAATGCACACTCCTCAAAGGACGCCCATCTGTCATCCCTCAAACCAGTCCGAAAGAGGACACAAAGCTCCTCACCGAAAGCGCCCAAGGTTTCTTGAAGCCCTCGGCCAAACACGGGACCGTCGAGCTCCCTGAGAGCATCGTCTGGCTCCCCCATCTTCGAATCGACGAGTGTGATGCCCAATGGAGCCTCCATTAATGGAGCTCAACAGCTTCCAAAAAACGCCATCCAGCATCAACCACCCTGTTCGCTTGATCTGTTTGGCTTTGGGTGACCCTGTATTCATCGGTCAACGAGGAGAACCCAGCTGGACGGGGCCCAACGGGCTCTATGCTCAGGTTAGCAGCGATGGAGATCGAATCCGAACTAGCTCAACCCGCAGAGGGAGATTGGAAGGCTCCTTAATCCATACCATAATCAGAAACTAGGGACGCATCATTGACGTCGTCTGTGAGAAATGACAAAAAAGTCTTTTCACCTTACAACAACGAAACGAACACAATTGATACTCGTGCTCCAGCCAGCACGTCGGCTGAAGACATCGCCTCTCATGGCGATAACCCCTCATCGGGTAGCCCTGCCAATAAGAGACCGACACCAAACGTACAGGTGCCCAAAGTTGAGTTGATCATCCTCTTTTGGACCCTTTGTGTCAGTCCGAAGGTACAATACTAGGGGCTCCATTCTTTAACCCTAGGGTGGTTGATGAAGAACATCTCGGGTGTGAGTTATTGCATCAACCGGAGGCGAAATTGCCCGTGGCAACGACTCCTCACTGGGTAGCCATGCGGACGGACGTTGATCCCAAGCGTGCAAGCACTCACTGTCCAGCCGAGCGCTCTAGACCTGTTGTCCCGAGACCGTTTGCACCCATCAGAAGATGTAACATTGGGGGCTTCGTCGTTCAGCTTTCTAGCGATAAAAAAAAGTCAGTATCCTCATAGGATTAACCGGCCCGACGACCTCGGTATTAGGGGAATCCGAGCGATGGGGCACACTCCCGAAGGAGAGATCAATCCAGTCTCAGGGAGCCAGGCCAAAGCCCGAAGTGACAACACCTTACCAAGACGATCGGCATCCTCTCCGAGCATGAAGAGGTCTCACAAAGACTCAACGACTCAAAGCCCAGCTAGTTCGACGCTGCTCCTTCCCGTCTGAGCCACGTCCCACGCCTGGGACTAGCCAGCGTCCTGGTCGCATCCAACATGACCCTGTCCAACCACCAGACCTAGTCCATAGCAGTCCAGTCCGGCGACCAAGCCCAGTCAAGCCGCGACTCAGTCCAGCACCCACTTTCGGACCTCTCGCAGACATTATGCTAGGGGCTTCGCCCTCCAACTCCTAAACCAGTAAAGTTGACAAATATCTGTAGAAGATCCAATGGCCTGACGACCTCGTGACCTAGGCAGTCACAAGTGGTAGGGCCTAACAACGACCAGAAGGCCGGCCGAGCCATGGAGCGCATATGAAGGCCTAGAGAGATACGATCCACGCCACTCAAAGTGCCACTAGGAGATGCCAACTTCAAACCCTAACAGCCCGGTGCGGCGAACCCAGTCTTTCAAAGATTAGGGGCCGTGGATATGAGACCACCGGCACAAGCGACCATCCTCGGCCTTGACGGTCCTCCCGAGAAGGGTACACTAGTCAGCACGCTGATCCCATTGCAACGCCTTTCATCGGCCCATTGTATAGCAGCAAACCCCACAAAGGTTATGGCAATCTTCACAATGAGGGCTCGACATGCTCAACCCACCACCCATCGCGTCGCATAAAACATTATCCAGCTAAGCGCTGCCCCGGTCTGGGTTTCCTGAGGCAATATCGTCTGACAACAGGAAATGAACCACTGTTTGGTAGGCCACCTAACACAACAGCAGTACGTTGCCTAGCCAATCCAAAGCAAAGGACCGGATCCCACGGAGCATAGGGGCCATAGGCCAAGGCGCCTAACAAAGCGCCCAAACGACCCTCCGAGCGGTACACGCATACTATGCCCTCACAGCAGCAGACCGATCCCGAGGGCATAGCACGCCATCCGCCGCCGAACACGTACGACGATTCCACATCCAATCCAGTTATATCTTGCATGCATTATACCGCTTGCTCAAGTCACATTTCCGTTAATAGAATAGTAATATTATCTGCTCATACGAATGATTACATCATACTGCATGTAATCCTATGACCTAGATTGCCCCTAAATTAGGTGAATACTCATTCACCCGTTACTAAACCTCGGTCCCACACCGAGCGGCCCATACGCGATTGTATTTGAACATCGGTTCCGCACCGAACGGCTCATACGCGATTGTATTTGAACCTCGGTCCCGCACCGAGCGGCTCATGCGGTTGAAATATCAGGCCTGGGGGCTCCGAAGCTCCCAACGAAACGGCCATCAAAACTTGAGGGGGCCTAAGCGGTAGGCGTGCAGCGACCTTCTCCAGAAAAAGAGAGCACATTCAGTCAACGACAGTCAGTGGGTTAGGACCATGCATACGAAAGTGACGACGCCATGAGCAGGGCCGAGTGCCGAGACGGTGTCATGCGCGCAATGACCTAAGATCCGGAGTCTGGCTGCTATGACATCAAAACCTAGCTAACCCTCGAGAGACTCCACCAGGCGTGCGACAACGTCGGATTCACTGGACAGAGCACCCCACTACACACGAGATGCGACGACATCCTCAACTGAAGGGCGAGTACAGTGCAAGAGGCTCCTAGAGTGAGCCGTGGCGACGATAACGAGATAGCTTAGCCAACACAACGAGAAGATATGTATGATTCCAGAAAAAAGTGCAGCAAAGCTGCCTACTTGTCCTAGTCGTGTAAGGACAACCACCTGACTGAAGAAGACGGAAGATGAGACACCAAGACCCTCTCTCAAGCAGGCGCTAGAGAAGGTGCCTCACTGGTCCTCACTAATCTGATGATCCCTTCAGCCCCAAAAGGCCTCCGACGCCGGTGAATCGTAGTGGGATCCTATGACATTAGTCTTTCTTGCTTTCAATTTGAAGAATGTGTTCCCGTCCAGGTCAACCGACAAAGCCAAACCAAAGGTAAGCCTCTTTGGCGGCTCGCCAGCAGCCATGGACCTAGCAGGCCAGCCCCATAGCGGGCCTACAACTTAGCTCCAACCCAACGAAGTAAGTCCCGCTTTGCCCAAGCAAGAGGAACATATCTGTGGATCACGCTACGGAGCCAAGTACTCTCAAAATTGGAGAAGCAGGCTCAAGAAGGCTCGACATTCCTGAAAAGAATGCCCACCCTCCATTGATGAACACTCCATCTCAGAGTCACGAGTCCTCCGTCATAGAGCCAGGAATTTCCCTCCTTCCAGGAGACCTACCTTCCATCCAAAAGACAGGAATCTCGTCGTTCAGATGTCATACTCCCCCTCCAGAAGCTGTCCCGCAGCCGAGCGTACCCAACAAAACTGGAATTTGAAGGGTGTTTGGGAAAGGAACACACGTAAGGACCTGCGTGGCGACGTCCCATCATCACATGCCGAGAGTTAAAATTTTGAACCACTCAGCATGAGGGCTAGTGATGGGTCTAGTATCGCGGGCCGCTCCCAAATCCGAAGTGTAGCAGAGAAGCTCCATCATGGTGGGAAAAGATTTTGTTTTGATGGGAGAAATTCCTTCTGGTGGGAAAAGATTTTGTTTTGATGGGAGAAATCCCGCCTGGTGGGAAAATTAGGAAAATTTTTATTACCTTCCTTGATAAAAAGGCAGAGTAGTAAACAAGGGGGATCTATCCAAGGGGCAGAGCAGAAAAACTTCCACAATGGTGTCCTCACCCCCCTACTCTAGTTCACCGGTCGGAGCATCTAGAAGCCCTTTTGAGGGCGCCCTGCTTCCCCGTCTCAGTTGCTAGTGAAACAGGGCTTGAAGCCCTTCCACAAAGGCGCCCAACTATTCTCGCCAAACAGAGCACCGCAAAACCCCATTAATGGTGCCCAATCCCTCTGCTCTCGTTTCTGGCAAAACAGAGCACAGGGTTCTCCCGATGATGGCATCCGACAATTCCCCATCAAACCGGAATGAATCAGCGCTTGGGGCCCTCAACAATGATGCCCAGACGCTCTTGCCAAGTAGAGTCTGAAGCACCTTGAATGGCGGCTAGAACACTCGGTAAAGCTCCCCCCAAAATGGGGCCCGGAGTTCCTTAGCAGAACGAAATACGAAGCTGAATCCCTAAAATGGTGCTCTGCTGCCCTCCAAATCAGATCGACAGGGAGCTCCAAGCTCCTCATCAATGGCGTCCAGGGCTCCTTGAAGCCCTCGGTCAATCCCAACTCAGAGGAACTCTCTGAGAAGGTTGCCTCGTTGCTCCAACCTCGAACCGAGGAGAATGGAGCCCAGTGAAGCTCCCACCGTGGCGATTCAACGCCTCTCCTCTGAATCAGAATGAAACAAAGCTTGGAACCCCTTTTTTGGCGCTCGACAAGGCTCCCCTTGGAAGAGAGCATAGTGCTTATCACCAGATCTGAGCATGAAGGCGCACTCCTCAAAGGATGCCCATCTGTTATCCCTCAAACTATTCCGAATGAGAACACAAAGCTGTTCACCGACAGCACCCAGGGTTTCCTGAAGCCGTTGGCCTGACACGGGACCGTCGAGCTCCCTGAGAGGGTCACCTAGCTCCCCCATCTTCAATCAAAGAGCGTGATGCCCAATGGAGCCTCCATTAATGGAGCTCGACGGCTCTCCCAAAAGATGTCGTCCAGCATCAGCCACCCTGTTCGCTTCATTTGTTTGGCCGAGGGTGAACCCGTATTCATCGGTCAACGGGGAGAACCCAGGTGGACGGGGCCCAACGAGCTTCGTGCTCGTCCTGGCGCATTTTGCTAAGCTTCCAAATATCACCGATACTCGTGAACATGCCGTCTCGCTCCTAAGCGAGCACATCTCCAAACTGCCCTTTAGTCGAGCGTACCCTTAGAGCTCAGTCTTCCGCCTAGTGAGCCGCCCCTCAGCCGAACGTACCCTTAGAGCTCAATCCTCCATCTAATGAGCCGCCTCTTAGTCGAGTGTACCCTCGAAACTCAATCCTCCGCCTATTGAGCCGCCCCTCAAGCGAGCTCACTTACAAGAGCCTGTCCTCTTTTTACATCCCCCGTTCATACATGTAACACTGCACCATCTTACATCCTCCTTGCATCTTTCTATTCTTTTAGAAAGATTTCTAATTTTAACGTCAGAGAATGTACGGCGGGACAATCTCACACCAAACTCTGACCTCTTATTTGTAATTTATAGTGTGCAGGTTCCAGGTTAGCGGCGATGGAGATTGAACCCAATCTAGTTCGACTCGCAGCGAAAAATTGGAAGGTTCCCTAATTCGTACTACAACCGGAACCAGAGACGCATGACCACTTGAGACATCCAAATCATTGGATATGCCATAAGGTGGATATTTAATATTTCGATATTTTGGATCCAAGCCAACAAGAAACAAAAACAGTAGGGAAAAATTTTTATGACTTCTATAACCTTTTCAGTTGAGGGCCAACTTACACGGTGTGGGGACTCCTGTTATCTTTGGGTACACATGTAACAGCTTGAAAGCCACTTCCCGCTCATGAGCAAATTGTTCTATCGCCCACTTCATAACTTGTTTGCTTTTACTACCCCTGTTGAGTGCTACTGCTACATTAAGCAATTCCCCAGCATCCGTAATTTCCTTTTCCTTCATTACCTTCCTGATTCCAGGGACCTAGAAGTTTCTTCTGCAAGAGAAAGCATGTCATATTAAGGCTTTGTGTATTAAGAATTGGATGCATTAAGTCTTCAGTGTTTAATCCAGAACATGCTTAAAATCCATATATGATGGATGGCAATGAAATAATCTACATAACAAAATGATAACTAGTTATATTAATATTTAACTTTAAATGTCATGCATCTGTATTACTAAGAACCTGACACGATATGTAGAAGTAGACTCTGTAGAGCTATTCATTCAAAGTTAGCCTGGAAACAAAGCCTAATCCCATAGAACTGTAATTCTTAGCAGTCATCAAATGACAGAATTGTGATCTTAAAATTTAGAAAAAAAGCTCTGAGGTGAGACTTGTTCGAGAAAGCTGGCCATAATCACAGCAACAATTGAAGAAATGTGCTCGTTAGATGCAACGGGATAGGGGGAAAAGGTCTAAAGTTCCCATTTCTTCCATTTTTATTCATGTTTGGATATGCACATGAGGAATGAGAACAACTGGTTCTTACTCTCACATTTAATAAAACAGGAGATCCCGGTCCAAGTCTTCTGAAGATAATCATGTTACCCGTATTTGAAGATTTGGATTTCCTTCCAAAACTCTTCCAGTTCCTTCATTGTTATTTAATGGGGTGTTGTTCCTAGAGGACATTTTGTTAGTGCCAGAGCAACAACCTTTATCATCCCTTGGATATGGTTTGGAAAGGACAAAAAATTTACTTTGACAATTTAAAAAACTTGCTCCGAAAATAGCACTCACCTAATGGAGGACGGGGTGCTGCGATGCGGTACGAGCGTCGTAGCGCCTATAGCGTCACGTGGGCCGTTGGATTTCAAAACCAACGGCCCACAATTTTCAAATTAAAAAAAAATAAAAAAAATATATATTTTTTTATAAAAAACG
>JAOVVI020004388.1:0-14892 GCA_028571085.2 Nepenthes alata | reverse complement strand
AGATGAACGTTGTGCGCAATGAGGAGCGCTCAGGCCTATGGCACTGTCAGTTGGGCCACATGAGTGAAAAGGCATTGAGTAACCTGGCCAAGAAGGGCCTCATCTCAGGCGTAAAGGAAACCGGATTGAGGACCTGTCCCCACTGTATGCCAAGAAAGTAACGACGAGTCTGATTCCATAGAGACTCGTCCACCAAGAAGGCTGAACCACTTTATCTAGTTTACACCGGCATATGCGGGCCGTTCAAGGAAAAGTAATTCGGAGGAATACAGTATTTTGTTTCGTTCATTGATAATTATTCAAGAAAATTATGGACTGACCCGCTTAAGACAAAGGATCAAGTCCTTGGAGTCTTTGAGCATTTTCATGCTCTGGTTGAAAGACGGACGGGAAGAAAATTAAAGTGCATCTAAAGTAACAATGGCGGCGAATACATCGGGGCATTTGATGCTTATTGTCGGTCGCATGACATTCGGTATCAAAAGACACCAACGAAAACACCCCAATTGAATGGGGTGGCGGAATGCATGAATCAAACACTGATGGAAAGAGTTAGATGCGTACTCTCAGAAGCGAAGCTCCCCGATTCATTTTAGGGGAAACCCTTGAGAACCGCAACATATGTCATTAATAGATCGCCAAGCAACCCACTTAATGGGGGGTCCCAGAGAAGATGTGATCTGGGAAGGAACCATCCTATGAGAATCTGTGGATATTTGGGTACAAGACCTTTGTACACATCCCAAATGATAAGAGGACAACGTTAGAGCCAAAGACGATGCAATGTGTCTTCCTAGGCTATGGGAAAGACGAACTGGGATATAGACTCTATGATCTAATTTAGAAGAAATTTATCAGATCAAGGAATGTAGTATTTGTTGATGATAAAACCATTGAAGATATCGGTAAGGAGAAGAAGGTTGCATCTAACAACAATCAGACTGTGAAGATGAGTGTTGAAATCGTCCCGTCTACACCTCTCCATCAGGAGGTCGATGGCCAAGGTATGGTCCAGGTAGGTGACAAAAAGATACCGATGCCTAACGAGGATGAGGATGACGACACTCCTCATAACATTTCTGAGTCAGCCGAGATCGTTTCTGTCTGATGATCCTCAAGAGACCGATGGCCATATGTTCGTCTGTCGGCCAATAAGTATGTATTGCTCACTGATGGAAGGGAGTCGGAAAGCTTTAAAGAAGTTACGGAAGACGAGCACAATGTAAAATGGATGGAAGCCATGTAGGACGAGATGAGTTCGCTACATGAGAACCAAACCTTCGAACTCACTAAGTTGTCGAAGGGAAGGGAGCCCTAAAAAATAAGTGGATCTTCCATCTAAAGGTAGATGAAAATTGCCCACAACCTAGAGACAAGGCAAGGTTGGTTGTGAAAGACTTTAACCAGTGAAAAGGTATCGATTTTGAAAATATTTTTACCTTGGTTGTGAAAATGTCCTCAATCTGAGTGGTGCTCGAATTAGCGGCTACTCGTGATCTAAAAGTGGAACAATTGGATGTGTAGATGGTGTTTTTTCACGGTGATTTTGAGGAGGAATTTAGATAGAGCAGTCGGAGGGATTCCAAGTTGAGGGGAAAGAATAATTGGTATGTTGTCTGAAGAAAAGCATGTACGAACTAAAACAGGCTCCTCATTAGTGGTACAAGAAGTTTGACTCAGTTATGGTGGGTCAAGACTACTAGAAGACTACTTCTGATTGCTGTGTCTTGGTACAAATATTCTTCAAAGACGACTTCATTATTCTCTTACTCTATGTGGATGATATGTTGATTGTTGGGCGTAACGTCTCTCGGTTCAAGGAGCTAAAGTAGTAGCTTGGGCAGTCTTTTGCCATGAAGGACTTGGGGCCGGCAAAATAGATTTTGGGAATTAGGATATCTCGCGACTGCAAGGTAAAAAAGTTGTGGCTATCCCAGGAGAGCTATATTGAGAAAGTGATCCGACGTTTCAACATAGAGAAGTCCAAGCCAGTGAGCACCCCGCTGGCCAGCTACTTCAGATTGAGCAGCCAACAATATCCTTCCTCGGATGATAAAAAGGCAAGCATGAGAAGTGTTCCGTGCTCTTCAGCCATGGGTAACCTGATGTATGCTATGGTATACACGATTGGACATAGCTCATGCTGTCAATATAGTCAGTTAGAATCTATCAAACCTTGGAAGAGAATATTGGTGTCCAATAAAGTGAATTTTGAGATACCTTCGGGGAACCTCCAAGATGTACTTGTGTTTTGAAGATGACAAGCCTCACTTGGTCAGACACACTAATATCAACATGGCAAGTGATGTTGACTCCCGAAAGTCCTCATCAGGATATATGGTCAAGTTCGCTGGAGGGGTTGTTTCCAGGCAGTCAAAGTTACAGAAGAACGTTGCTCTTTCGACCATTGAGGCAAAATTTGTTGTTGTAACAAAAGTGAGCAAAGAAATGCTATGGGTGAAGAAGTTCGCCCGGGAGTTTGGATTCAAATAGGAGAGATACGTGCTAGTCTGTGATAGTTAAAGTGCAATTCATCTCTATAAAAACTCATCATTCCACTCCAAATCGAAGTATATTGATGTGCGATATCACTGAATAAGAGATATCATTGACTCGGAGTTATTGGCACTTGACAAAGTCAGGACTGAGGTGAATAGGTCAGATATAATAATCAAGGTACTGTTGAAGGGGAAGCTTGAAGCTTGTCGCAGTATTACTGGAATAACAGATATCGTTCCCCCACGGTCGTAAGGGGAAGTTTGTTGGGATATGGGTCCCGTGTAGGCTCATATCCAATTGGCAGGCCGACAAGTTTGGCCAAACACACATGCGTGTTGTATTGAGGCAAAGTATTGTTGGGTGGCGATGTAGTCGGATGATAAAGTTTTGGCCGGAATGGTGATACTTGGCTGGAGTAAAGTGTTGGCCAAAGTAGTGATGTCAGGTCGGATTGAAGTGCTGATCGGAGTGGTGATGCTAGCCGAATTGGTACCGCCGGGTCGAAGTGATAAGGCCAGTCTGATCCATATTGATGCAAAGGCTAGCCGATGGCAGTAATACAAAGGCCGGCCGAAGGCACTGATGCGAAGGCCGAGGATGGACCAATGTAGGACTAAGGCTAAAGACGGCCTGACTGATGGGCCAGGGCAGCTTGTCTAGAAAGCTGGTCATCTTTAAAGTCCAGTGCAGGCATTTGACTTTGCAGAGTAGTTAGTTGACTTTCCAAAATTTGTATCCGACTTTACAAATTGGGTCACCTGTAAAGTTCATGACAGGAAGACGACTTTGTAGAGCATATGGTAGACTTTGTAGGGCACGTGACCGACTTACAGAGCAGACGCTGCTCGGTGAGAAGACCCATTTGTACATATGTATATTGCTACAATTCAAGATTTGTAATAAACAGAATATACAAGAAGTTGCACTTTACTCTTATACTCCGTTCTTTGAGAATTTCTGTAACCAAGGGTTTTTGTAGCCAAAATTTTATATAGTGAGATTTTTGGACTAAGTGTCTCATGATTTTCTCCCTCTTATTCAAAATAGGGTTTCTACGTAAATGTTATGTGTTGTTCTTCTCTCTCTCTCCCTATTGTGTGTGATTTTTGTTATTATTTCTCCTCTCGATTCGATTGTCTTGCCGGCATCCATTCTCCAACACATTTTGACAACAATTGCTTTCAGTGGGCCGGACTAAGTAGGCAACAAGGAACTGAACTGCATTGTTAACCTGTGCATGTCAAGTGATCAACTTTGTAAAACATGGAAGAGCTTGGTTTCAATTTAATAGTTGCCCATAAAGCAAATGTATTTTTTTGGTTGATGTACTCAAAACGCTTTCAATGTTTTCCCTAGAATTTTCATAATTACACATCCTAGTTAATTCCAAGGAGAACAAAGGGCAAGAAAAAAAAAGTTAAAAGAGCAAAAATCTCAGTGATAGTAACGTGTGAAAGTAAAAGCTACTAAGCATGGCTTTCACAATTCATGCTAGCTAAAGAAACAATAGTTTTTAGCAATTCAAATCCAGAACTTATCCTATCCAAGTAAAATAAGTATGTGTACATATATTTCATGTATAATATATGATCTTGTTGGGGATGATCAAATAATCGCTGTGTTTATGCTGGTGATCAAGTGAAATCTTAGCTGCCCCTATCGTGGAGGAGAGCTACTTCACTCCCTAGAGCAGCAAGAAACTGGTGTCAGGGTGGCCTGCATATGTCCAAATTTTTTCATGCGTATACAGTGGTGTTACTGGTTGTTGCATCCCGGGTTCCGGGTAGTCGTACGGATTAGGGAGCATCTGGATTCCTGATCAGTGACGAATCTCGAGCAGATCCGATCTCTGTCTCTATGAACCTGGAACTTGCACAACACAAATAATAAACAAGAGGTCAGGATTTCGATAGGATTCTTCCACCGAAGACACTGCGACACTCAAGTCAGCAACTTCCTGCAATAAACGGAAAGAGGCGCACACTTAGAGGTGCGCAAAAATATGTTGTGAATGCGTAGAGAGTGCGTGAATGCTGAAGGGGGAGAATGATGAGCTTGTAACGGGAGGCCTGGCTCCCTGGGTGCACTGCAGAGGGTGGCTAACTCTCATTGCCTGAGAAGGCTAAGAAAGTGGATATGGAGGATGGTTTGGGAGCTTGACTCGCGTAGTGTTGAGCTGATTATTTAGGATCTGATCCTCTCTCCTGTAGAAGAAAAGGGATTTTATAGGCTCCAAGGTGCAGAGCTTTGGGTGCAAGAATCTCCGTTGCAAGGATCTGTCGGCCGCTAGCCGTTGGCGGTGGACAGAAATGTCAGTTGTCGCCTTGTGGCAGCAAGGAGACCGGCGTGCCCTGTCGGCCACGCCTAGTCTGCTCCTCGCACTAGGATTGGCTGGGATGTTGCAAAACGCGGTGCTAGCCGTGGCTGGCACGGCTAGCGCTTTCCTCATTGGCTCGCTTCCCCTGCATTGCTTATTACTGCATTAAAGAGTCGCAGGCGACGGTGATTGGCCTAACGTGCCGGGTCGCCACGTAGGATTCCCATACTCTTGGGCAGGCTCAACTGCTTGGGCCGATTCCTTCTGGATTGGGCCTCGTGTCTCATGGGCCTCACCGGTACTGGACCCAACACTAGCCCCCCTTCCTGGGCCAACCGATGGTCGAGGCCTAGAATGCCTTCCACTGGTCCAGTTCATCGTGGTTCGACCTTCCTTGAGATGTGCTAGCCTTTGTCTTCTTCTGGCTTCGCGTCTTCCCCAGGTGGTGAAGTAGGCTTTTTAGGAGCTGCAGGGATTCTGTGCTCGGAATAGAAGGATTCACACGCCTGAGGTTGCGTTGAGGTTGAGGGCTTTCCTGTTTCGTGAAAGACATCCATTGAATGGTGTGCCCCATTAACCGCTGGAAGGGCGCTGACTTGCCTATAAATAGGAGGGCCCTTTAGTCGGTGCAACTCATCCCTTGGCCGGTTTTGGAGAAACGATGCGAGGGCCTTGGCTTACCCCGCTTTTGGCCATAATTTGCGAAGGAATCGAATGGACTTGCTGCAGACCGAGAGCTCTTGACAAGGATTGTCCTTACGCCTTCGTCGCGGGCGGTTCTTCAAGCTAATGAGGATGTCTCGGCCACTCTGCTGCTGCTGCGTGCCTCCCCCATGGAGCAACGTCCCCCAGCGAGCAGTGGGATTGTGGCGGAGCTATCTTGGGGGTTTCACCTCCGGTGCAGTTCATCGCTCATGATCCCTATGCTACCGGGATCGCCACTCATACTATGTGGAGGGGCGGCAGCGGGTGGAGTCTTCGTTTGGGGAGCGCAGGTTTTTTGCATCCCTGTCGAGGCCTCCACCGTCGACGCTAGCTCTGCCGTGGCTGCCGACCGTGGCCGATTGTTAGGGCAGGGCCAGCATAGGCGGCCCTGGTGCTTGGACACATCAGAGTCCCGGTGAAGCGATTTGGTGTGGATCACGATTCCCGATTGCGCCCAAAGCATCCAGCGATGCTACCTTGGGCTCTACGTTCCATGCTATATTTTTTCCTTTTTTGTATTTTCTTTATCGTAAGCCTTGTATTTGTAAGGAAACTTCAATTAATAAAAGTAGTAGTGAATGCCTTTATTCTCCTTGCTGTCACACGGATCTTTCTTCTTTTTGCCGCTTACTTCGTTCCTGGTTGCATGCGGTCTACTCTGTTGGCGTCGCCCCTCGAGCCCCAATAGAGGCCGTCGACAGGGAGACGTGGTGCAAAGGGATGGATGACGCATGCTGTCCTGGGAAACCAAACGCCGCTGGTGGGCGTTGCATCCGCCAGATATTATGACGCATTAATTGTGGGGGAAATCACAGGGCAGCGCACCATAATGATTCGATTTGGAAAGGCGCGCTACTTCAGGGATCTTCCACATGAAGGGAGCCTGTTGGTTTGCTCCCGGCACGCTTAGTCTTTTGAACACTACCGTTTCAACGGGGAACTTTGCTTATTTAAAAGCCAAAGTTCCCTCCAAACCCTCTGTGCTTTTTCTCTTGTCGCTTCGTGAGTTCAGAGCCTTCGTTGCGCCCGAATTCTTCGCTTTCTTCTTGTGATGCAACTTCAATGGAGAAATCATCTTCCTCTTCTTCTGAGTCCGAATCGTCCTCTGGCGAATCCACGGGGGACCTTTCCGCCTCAAGGATCCACAGTGGAGCGGTACTAGACACAGTGGCCCCCAAAGGCTGCCGTTCGGAAGCCTCCGTCAAGGGACCAACGCGATTTTTGAGAGCACCCCTGGTTTCGAGAGGGTAGGGGCGCATACTTCCTTTTAGCGACGCCGGCCCAAGGAAGTGGACCCCACGCTCCACGAAGTTGGCTGCTCGGCCGAGGACTTGGAGATCCGCATCCAGGCTACGGCCAACATGGCTAAGAAGGCTCAAGCTCGTGCGGCGCACTTTGAACGAGCATGGTCAGAGTCTGAGGAGAGGGCCGTGAGGCTCGCCACCGCCAATATGCAGGCTCGAGATCGTATTTTGGCTCTTTAGGAGGAACTTGAGCAATTGTGGCGAGAGTTCGGAGAGGAGTGCACGCGGATGGGGACCGAGTTGAGGTTGAGGTTTTCATCGGAGGACATCGGCCTTGCGTTGGAGAGGAACTTCCAAGATGGAATCCGCCTCAGCCGGAGACTAGTCTCATTGGAGGACCTGAACTTTCGCATCGGCATCCTGGACTCTCGAAACTCCGACCCCCAGACGCGTGTCGACCTGATGGAGTACCCGACTCCGGACACCTTTGAGCCCGGAAGGGGTTGTTAGTTGTATCTCGCGGCCACAGGCTGCTATAACGAAAAGGTTTATCAATAAATCAAATAGCGAAACTTCATATTTAGCTGTGCCGTTTATTTTCTGCCGCTTGTTGTGCTTGAGTTGTCCATCCTTTCTCGCGTGCGCTTCCCTTGGAAGCCTTGCCGCTGCCGTCCCTAAAGGCCTGGGTGCCCGCATTAAATGCTAGTGTGACAGCCAGGATTTGGGTAGGCGGCTGTGGAGACATTGATCGAAGATTGGCAGAGGACATGATTAGCCCTCGCTTGGGATTCGCGATGCTCCTGCTGAGAGGGCGCATGGCCCGGTCATTGGGTGAAGGCGTCGTTTGAGATTTGCCATGCAATGGCACTATACTACCTACTTAAACGACGCTTTGACAGGGTTTTTTACCCTTTGCGCTTCTTCGTTCTGAGGGTCTCCTTTGTGTTTCAAAAAAGAAGAGAGAGAGATGGAAAAAAAGAGGATTTCTCCTTCTTCTTCCCGGGTTCCTCGCACCGTCCATCATGGGGTTAACAACACCGGATCCGCTTTGACAACGAGCTCCATTGCGGCCCTGATGGTAGACTACGGGATTCCCAGCGACTGGGCTTATTGTGCCCCCGGTCCCATCGTTAGGGTCAACCCCCCCAAGAGGGCTTCATTTCTGTTTATGAGCACCACCTGAAGGGCGGGCTGCGGTACCCCATTCCGTGTGAATTGTATGCGCTCGTCGACATGTTTCAGGTTCCTATGGCGAGGCTTCATCCAAATGCAGTTCGCTATCTGGTCACCTTGTGTGTCTTTGGCTGTTTCCATTCCTGTTCGTTTGATGCGAAGGCAGCGAAGGCAATCTTTCGCTTTTATGAGTTCGAGGATTGGATTTCGATGTTCCCCCGGATTGGGTTTTACTTTCGGGGGACCAACCCTAACTCAGTGAAGAATTAGAATAATCGATTCTTCTTCCTGCAGGAGCCGGCGGATTCAGAGCTTTCCAACGAGTGGGGTCTAATCCCCGGGTATTTTTGCAAGAGAGTGACCACCGAAAAGAGCGACTCAGTGGAGCTTATTGCAGCAATCCTCTCTGAGATGAAGACGTTCTCCAATCAGGGTCACTATCTGACCTCGAATGTCTTTGAGGCCGCCAGGTGGGGCACTGAGCCTGGATGGGCAATTGCTGGCTCGGAGAAGAAGTCTGACGCCCTTGCGCTTCCCGGGACGTCAAGGGAACTCCCAGAGAAAAGTGCCTCATTGCTGGAGACCTCATCGGAAGAGGAGATAGAGGCTCCACTGAAGAGGCTGCAAGAAGTCGGCGGCACCTCTACCCAAGGATCACAGAGGCAGGTCGCAGGAACTCATGTGCGCGCCATCGGCGTCGATCTAGTGCTTGTGTCTAACTCCGAGTCGCAGGATGAGGTGGTTGATCATTTGGCAAATCCTGCCCTTATACTGGCTGAGTACGAGATCCCCATGGAGGGACTTTGTTTCAGCGGAGAGTCCCCCATAAGTCTCATTGTTGGCCCGAAGCCGCAGGAGGTGGCGGCTGCATGCGTACTGATCAGGGACATTGTCGCTCCAGTGCCTGTGGGGGCTAGAGAAGTTGGAGCCTTGGAGACCATGTCTGGTACAGCCTTATCCCCGGAGTCCACGGGATCGCCCGCCAGGGCATCCCAGGAGGAGTGCATTCAGGAAGGAGCTACCGTACAGGTTGAGGTTGCAGCCAGGCGGATCGTTAGTTCGTCCAGTGCTGGCTTGGTTCTTGAGGTGTCCGCCGTGGAGGTGACTCGGGAGTCGGAGCCCCGAAGCATCCTTTCGTGGACGGAGATGCATGGCATTCTTTGTTCTACAGAGGTTGCTGCTAGGCCTTTGGAGCCCCCAGGCACGTCGTCAGTGGGACGCAATCCTAGTAGCATGCCCACATCTCCCGCACAGGTACGGTGACCTTGTCTGTGTGTTGCCCCACTTGCTATAATTCCCGGATCTGCTGACCATCTGTTGGCTCCTACAGGTCTCTGAGGGGTCACACTTCCTTGCCGCGATGTATGCCCAACTGCTTGACTACGTTCGTCAGGTCAAGGAAGAGTCCGATTAGGAGACAGCTCGGCGTGTAGGAATTGAGACCACCACCCTCAGTGAGGAGAATGGGCATCTGAAGGTTGAGAATGGGCGGCTAAGGCGGGAGAGTGACCAACCGCGGGAGGAGAACAGGCGGCTGGCGGAGGAAGGCGAACGACTTACGGAGGAGGCTGGGCAGCTGAGGGAGGAGAACGGGTGGTTGAGGGGACAGATCGCCTCCATGGTGGATGATATATCCCGTTTCACTACCGACCTCAGGCTGCGGCTCACTCCGGAAGAGATGCGCCTTGTGCTCAACGCCAGATTCTTGGATGATATCTGTTTATGCCGCTGAATCGTCTCCGTCGTTCTTTCGGACGCTTCCGTGGGCATTTTACATCCAGGGAATGTCGGTGCCACGGACATCTCCGATCTGCGAGACTTCCTGGAAGAGGCTAGACCGTCGGGCCTGTGGGGTTAACTCAGCTTCTATAAAGTTCCTCCATTTTGTAATTTGGGGCAGTGCCATCTTGTAACATTGCTCATTCCTAATAAATGAGAAGCAGCAACTTTCTTTGCGTTTCATGCTTTTGAGAGTGTAATATAGCCCTTTGGGCATCTATTTACGTTTATCGCAGCTAAGTTGAGAAGCTATTGTAGCCAAGGCCCCAATCCGGTACCTTCTTGCACTGTACTCGTCCTTCGTCAGAGGATGTCATCGTATCTTGCACGTTTAGTGGGAGGCTCGATCCGGTAGAGTGGACGTTGTCGCTTAACCTGCGTAGTCATGCTGAGGGCCAGCCGGGTTTTCAAGCCACAGCAGCCAAACCCCAGGTCTTAGGCCTTTTTGCACACGATACCAATCTCAGGTGCTCGGCCCCGCTCAAGGCATCGTCGCGTTCGTGTGTGCGGTTCTAGACCACGACCATTGCAGACTGAGGGTGCTCTCTTCTTCGGGGGAAGGTTGTCACACGCCTTCCATTCTTGCCCCGTAAGGTTTCAGTGGCCACATGGTGGGGACTTCAGAAGCTCGCAGGCCTAATGTCTTGACCGCATGGGTCTCTTGGTGTTGAACCAAGGTTGCTCCCTCTTTTTTTTTGTGGGGCCGCTTGGGCCTTTTGGCACGGGGCCGTGGTTTAAGTTTGACCACTTTCGGATCGTGTGGCTCGAAGCCAAATTAGTGGGCCACTTGGGGCCCTTTCGACGTGTAGTCAAAGTCCGGACGTGGCCGCTTCAGGGCTGCTCGACGTGAGGTCGAGGCTCGGTCACGGCTGCTTGTGGGCCACTTGGCACGGAGCCAAGGTTTAGTTTACGGACGGATGAGGATCCTCCCGACTTAGGGGCAGTTTAGGTCGTTTTGTTTTTGGGATGTCATAGATGCAAACACTCATTTAAACAATCAGGCAGAATAACAAAAACAACCAACTTTTTTAAATGGAAACACATAATAGGTACAAGCATTCATCATGACGTGGGTGTGTGTGTGCCTTACCTGGGACTGGTAGTATTTTTTTAGGTTGGTAGTATTCCAAGTCCGAGGGATCAGTTTACCGTCCTAGGTGCGTAGCTTGTATGCCCCGTTTCGAAGGATCCCTGAGACTAGGAAAGGCCCCTCCTAGCCTGGGGAGAGCTTATTCTTGCTAGTGGTCTTTCCTGTTGCCTCTACACTCTAGAGGACCAGGTCTCCAATCTCGAGTAGGCATGCTTTAACCCGCCTGTTATGGTACCACGCGATACGCTACTGAAAATCTGCCGTTCTCAAGCGGGCTTCATCTCGCACCTCTGGGAGCAGGTTTAAGCATTCCCTGAGCTTATGGGAATTGGTGGCTGGGTTAAAGCCTTTGACCTGCAAGCAGGGAAGTCCCACTTCAACGGGGACGACCGCCTCGACCCCATAGCAGAGGTTGAAGGGCGTCTCTCGCGTTGGTTCCCCCGGGGTCATGCGATACACCAAAGCACGGAAGGAAACTCGCCAACCCAGGAGCCCCCTATGTCCTCTAGTTTGGTCTTCAATCCATGCAACAACGTGGGATTTGTGACTTCAACTTGTCCATTTGATTGAGGGTATGCCACAGACGTATGGATCAGTCTGATGCGCAGGCTTGCACAGTACTTAGTGAATCGCCTGCCGGTGACTTGGGTTCCTCTGTTGGTCACTATGACCTCGGGAATCTCAAAACGACAAACGATGTTCTAGTGGACGAATTCTGTGGCGTTCTGTTCGGTGATTCTTGCCAGGGGGACGGCTTTCACCGATTTGGTGAAGTAGTCGATACCGACTATGAGAAACTTTCTCCGTCCGAAGGCCGAAGGCATAGGTCCGAGGATGTCAAGCCTCGATTGCGCAAATGGCCATGAGGACTGAAGACTATATAGCTCCGTGTGGGGCACGTGTGCCATGGATCCATGAACTTGACATCTATTACATTTATTTATGAATTTTAGGGCGTCGCGCTTCATCGTGGGCCAAAAGAGGCCCTGCCGTATGATTTTAAATGCGAGGTTCTTTCCTCCCACGTGCGAGTTGCAAACTCCGAGGTGGACCTTGCACAACGCATACTCGGCTTCCTCAGGAGTAAGGCACTTCAAGTAGGGAGCTGAGTATCCCCGCCGATATAGCTTGCCATCGATGATCGCATACCAACCCGCTGTCTTTTTGATTCGTTTGGCTTCACCTACATTCGCCGGTAACGTCCCATCCGTCTGGTACCTGCAGTATGGGGTCATCTAGCTGTCGCCCTCATCGACCTGTAGTACCTCATGAACTAGACTGTCCACACTTGGCTCGGGCAGGACTTCCCACATATTCGTGGCGTATTGCTCCGGGGATCCGGCAGCAGCTTCCCTTACCAGCTGATCAGCTGTCCAGTTCTCAGCCCTGGGGATATGCTCGATCCCGTAGCTCTCAAACGCCTGGATCTCGGCTTTTGCCTTAGCCAGGTACTTGGCGAGTTGAGGGCTTGATACCCCGAAGACTCCCTGAATCTGGTTGACCACTAGTTCTGAGTCGCTGCGCACGATCAGCACCCTCACGGAGCATTCTTTGGCAAGACTTTGTCTGGCCAGACAAAGTCTTGCTAGGAGGGCTTCGTACTCTACCATGTTGTTATTGGCGGAAAAGGTCAGCGCTACCGAGTACTTGATCTCCGTCTCTCAGGGGTGGTGAGCACGACTCCAGCTCCACTGCCTGTGTGGGTTGAAGACCCATCGACATTCACGATCTAGAAGGGAGTGTCCGGTGAGCCTGCATTCTTTAGGCTGTGCAGGACGTCTGAAGTTGAGGTCACCGTTTCGACGATGAAGTCTGCCAGAGCCTGACCCTTAAGGGCCGATCGTGGTTAGAACTCCAGGCCAAACTCACCCAGCTCTATTGCCCACTTGACTAGTCGTCCGGAGGTTTCTGACTTTTAGAGGATAGACTTCAGTGGCTGATTGGTCAAAATGACATTCCGATGTGCTTGGAAATAGGGCTTTAGTTTCCATGCAGAATAGATGAGGGTCAGGGCGATTCTCTCCGCTTGCGAGTATCAGGTTTTTGTGTCCGTCAATACCCTACGCACGTAGTACACTGGCTGTTGTCTCCCCTCATACTCTCTCACGAGCACGGAGCTCAGTGCCGTGTCTGACGTGGCCAGGTAGAGGTACAGATCCTCGCCCATGGATGGTGAACTCAAGAGAGGTGGGCTGATGAGGTATGTCTTCAGTTCCTGAAATGTTTCCTCGCCCTCATCCGTCCACCGAAATTCGGAAGCTTTGGTTCCCCTGAGTGCCTTGAAGAAGGGTAGATATTTCTTTACGGACTTGGCTAGAAACCGCGATAGGCCGGCCAAGCGCCTTGTGAGCTTCTGGAATTCTTTAACAGTCCACGGGGAATTCATGTCGAGGATGGCTCTAATTTTCTCCGGGTTCGCTTCTATGCCGCGCTAGGACACTACGAAGCCTAAAAACTTTTTGGAGGTTACCCCGAATGCACATTTATCGGGGTTGAGCTTCATCCTGTGGGCCCGAAGTTCCCGGAAGGTTTCCTCGAGATCCTGGATGTGGTCATCCGCCATTCTACTCTTGATGAGCATATCGTCAACGTACACCTCCAAGTTCCTGCCAATCTGGGCCTTGAACATTTTGTTCACAAGGCGCTGGTAAGTGGCACCGGCATTCTTAAGGCCAAAGGGTATGACCTTGTAATAGTATGTTCCCTAATCGGGCATGAAGGAGGTTTGTTCCTTGCCATCCGGGTCCATCCTGATCTGATTATAGCCTGAATAGGCGTCCATAATACTCAGGAGCTCGTATTCGGACGTGGAATCCACCAACTGATTGATCCGAGGGAGCGAAAAGCTGTCCTTAGGACAGGCTTTGTTCACATCAGTGAAATCCATACACATTCGCCACTTGCCATTACTCTTCTTTACAAGTACGACATTGGATAGCCAATTCGGGTACTGGACTTTCCTTATAAATCTGGCATCTAGCAGTCTTTTCACTTCCTCTCTGACGGCGATCAGTTTCTCGACGGAGTGGTTCCTGCGCTTTTGCCTGACGGGCTTATGACCGGGGTTGACGCCCAACTTGTGGGCTATCACCTCAGCCGGTATCCCGGGCATGTCGGTAGGGACCCATGCGAATACGTCCAAGTTTTTTGAAGGAAACTAATGAGTCGGTCGCGATGGGCCGTGACAAGAGATCCGTCGATGTGCACACACTTCTCGAGCTCTGTGGGATCTATCGGGATTGCTTCAGTGGCTTCACCCGATTGGACTTGCTATTGCGTGGCTTCGTCGCGAAGATCAAAGTCCCTGTCCATGCAGTCTGGCACCACCGAGGTGACTTGGGATAAGTAGCACGTCTGTCTCATTGCCTAGTCGTCAAGCGCCTCTCAAACACCGTATGGAGTGGGGAACTTCATATTCAAATGTGGGATTGAGGTGACGGCCCCGAAGGTGGTGAGGAATGGTCTGCCTAGGATGGCATTGTAGACGGACGGCAGATCAATGACGAGGAACATTAACTTCTGCGTAGCAGTTTGGGGGTGCGTTCCAATCATGATCTCTAGCTAGACCTCCCATTGCACAAGTATAGGTTCATTATCCAGGCCGTATAGAGGGTCGTCAACCACTTTCATTCGATTCCTTCTCAACCCGAGTTTAAAGAACGCATCGAGGTATAACAAATTCTGATAGTTTCCATTATCAATGAAGACTCGTTTCAGCTGATAGTCAACTGTATTGTCTGAAATGATGGAGGATACAATAATGGGATCGGTATGGGAGAAGGTTACATGAGCCATATCGTCACTACTAAAGCTAATGACATTACTCCTATCCCCTACCCTCGCTCGCTGTAACCGACCTTGTTTTATGTTCTAATATTAACTGTTCTGGCTTTCTAATCGACTTTTGCGTAGTCCGACCAATTGTTACGTTATGATATTTATGTTGCATGATTACCTGCATTGACCGTTTTGGTGTTCTACAAGATTTCAGCCGAATGATATCTTGTATATGTATTTGTAACTGTTGACAGCACAAACGTTTTATGAAAAAATCTGCATGTACCTTGTTGAGCTTCGGCTCACTG
>JAOVVI020004387.1:0-17695 GCA_028571085.2 Nepenthes alata | reverse complement strand
TCTGTTCATCTACTTGACTTTTTTCATTTGATTAAATAGCCATTTGTTGCAGTACATGGACAAACTAGCTTGATAAATGATGACGTACCTGGACTTGAACTCAATCTGAATTAGCTAGATCTTCCAAGGATGAAAAGTACTTGCATTTGAAAGTAGGTATTTCCTTAGGAACAGCCAAATGAAGTACCCAGTTGAAGCATTTGCCAGCAGTTTTCTAGTCCCCTCCTCCATTCCCTATCTCGACTCCCCATCAAATTACTTTTCCCCATTTCTGCTCTGTGCTTCAAGTGCCAAAGCCATTTTATACAGCAGCTCCTATTATGCTATTATTGTAATGTTCCGTAGCGATTGTGAGGGAAATGTGTGACCTAGTTATAAGTTGCAAACTGTCCATTCAGCAACTGAGCTTAAGCATTTAAGGCTTACTTTGGCTGGGCCAAAACTAGTGAAAAGCTCGTCTCTTTATTTTTGATTTATTTATATGGGATTTCCATCTATCCTAAATTAGTGAAAAAGAAGGTTAAAAGCAATTACGGCTACGTGACTACCCAAAATCGACCAGCAGAACCTTTGCATGCAAACATGCAATTCTTAGCCTTGGATTTTGGAGTCAAGATTATCATGCTGCCTGATGAGTCTTTTTCTCCCTAGTAATGGGAACTGCAACATCATTTATGTTTTTAATGCTGGTCCGTTTCCATTTTGTTGTGATGCTTGTCTTCATATCATCAGGTTCTTTCCAAACTGGAGCGGGTTAAGAAGTCCCTTGTTGTAAAGCCCGTTGCTTCACACGGTCCATCTGAAGGTGGAAATGATGACGACCTATCTAACTGGAGACCAGGCCGCCTAATGTTTCCACTTGAATCTGGCAAGGTTGTTCTTCATTTCTGTTCCTTTAATATCATCTGTTTTTCTCTGCCCTTGTGTTTTGAATCTCCTCTCATGTTAATCTATAGTGTATAACCTTTTGTCTATATAGTGATCGCATTGTGTACGACTAATTTTGAGAGAAAGTATTGGCATAACGGTAGAGTTGTTGCCATATGATGTGGTGATCATGGGTTAGAACTGTGTAAACTGCCTCTTACGTAATGTAAGGTAAAATTGAGTACAATAGATTTAAAATTGTCCGACCCTTTCCCGAGCCCTGCACATATGTTACTGCCCATTCTAATTTTGCTGGAAAGTATCTTTCTTGAACTTTGGTAGTACAACTCTGTAAATGCATGAAGTAGTCTAATCTAGCATGCCTAGGTATAGTGGACCAGTGTTGTATTAAACATGGAATGGATCTGCTTCAGTGTCATCATGTTGCCTACATTACTTTTTAGGACAATATGTCTCGCAACGAAGACCCGAATGCCTACGTGGTGCATGACCCCCTTCTGGAGAAAGGGAAAGAGAAATTCAACAGGATGGTGGCCAAGAAAAAGCGTCAAGGGCGGGAATGGGCTGGCAAATCTCTCACTTGATTTCATCTTGGCCCACTTTACCTGGGTTTCTAGAGATATTCACAGCCAACCAATGCACACGATGGCAGGTCTGCATTATATTGCTCTGGCTCGGAAAGTGAAATATCCATCGCTGATCAATAGTATGGGGAGGTGAGTTGGGCACAAACTTAAGGTGTTCTGTCATGAACATCTGGTATTTGAATTCTTAATCTTCATTTGAGAGAGCAACAGGGGACAGTGCATCTTCAGTGTGATCGGACTGTCAATTGTAAATTTCCGCCCCCTCTCTATGTAAAAATTCGTATGCCCTTTACTCCCCCCACCCCCCCCCCCACCCCCCCAAAAAAAAAGAAAAAAAAAAGATCAAGATTTCATTTCAGATACAGGGATGGATAGGGTTGTCAGTTATGGGATAAATTTGGTACTGGTATACCATGTGAATGTGAAGGAAAGCTTTAACATAGCAATAGGGTAGTTGTGATATGACTTGATAATTATGAGTTGGAGTCATAAAAAGGCCCATTTGCATAAGACAGTAATATTGCGTATAATAGATTCAAATATTGTCTGTTCTTTTTCCAAATCTCGTGCATAGCAAAATTTTTATGTACCATATAACCTTTTTTATAGTATGCTGATGTGAGAATCAATTCCTCATTTTGCTTCTGATGAAGGCAAATTATTTATTCAATCTGCATTTAAGAAGGCAGCTATTCTGCTCCATGTTATAACTTGATTGACGGGTATAAAGGGTGCACCTTTGCTTTCGGTAACTCAGGCATTGTAGTTACGAGGGTGACTCACCAAACCAGACATTCACAATGTGAAGTTGGGAAATGGTTAAATATATACAGCATTATTCATGTATATAAATGATTGGTAGATTTTTGTGCTCGGAACCTGTGGTTTCTGTATGTCAATGGTTTAATTTTATCGTTTTGCCAAGGTATTGTAATCAAGATAGGAGAAGGGATACAAATTGTGTTTTTGAGTTGCTAATTATGGCCAATCTCAGCGTCATTTTTGGACTGAAAAAAACGCTTCATCTGATTTGATATGATGATGTTGGACTGAGCCAGGGGCTCTCATCCCAGTCTTTTCAATACCCTTACGCCGAACTCGATAGAATGGATCATATCAACTGTTTATCTCCGTATTTTTAAATACCCTCCACTTTAAAATCATTGAACTTATACTATTTCATCTCATGTGCCTAAAATAAATTTTCTGATCTTACTAGACAATCCAATGCATTTGAAGGCAAAGTTATCAATAATATCATGTCCTTGAGTTGAATTAATCATGTTTCGAAATTCTGAGACAGCTAATTTTTTATTCTGAGTTTTTTTTTCTTGTGAAATTGGAAATAAATCAACATTACAATGTCAGGTTCTGTTCTACTCGGAATCGTAATAGGTTTCATACCAACTAAATTTCGCCACACGTGAAAAAATAAAAAATAATAAAAAAGAAGAAAAGAGGGCCAGCTCACTCTCTCTCTCTATTTTTATTTTGTACTCACTCGCCTGCACCTCCACCTCCACCGTCAAGCATTCCCCATCCTCTTCCAAATTCCAATGTGGATTTGGGTATCTCAATTCATCATTTCAAAGCCGTCTAGACATTTTCACTGTCATATACTATATGCATCTGGTCCAAAAATGCACTATTGTCACATAAAAATGATAGAATATATATATTACGTGCATATATATATATATATATATATATGTATGTATATTTCTGTATTTAACTACTGACAATTACATAATAATTACAAAATACATATTTCATAACCCTTAAAAACCATTGCATTCCGTCGCATTGTAATTATATATATATCCACAACGGCCAATTTATTTTAATATATAAAGTGGTATTTAATAAGAATGATCTCGTGAAAATACTCTAGTCATCATTAAGGCATTCTCAATTATGTATCGCCTCATCTATCCATCAACATTGACAATAAATAATTAGGCATCACTGTCATTAAAAAAAAAAACTACAACTAGCTCAATTAATCTCCCCTAAGACCTCTCATTTGGCGAGGCCTACATCTAATAACCTTACTTAACAAAAGAAAAAGGGGATATAGTTTCTCAAAGTAGTCCAATGCTCAAGGTAAAAGCAATGCAAGAATTTCAGTGAAGTGGGTGCGTGTGTCCAACAGTGAGGTGGTATTTCAGGTGGAGTAGCAATGCAGCAGAACCTAAGATATGAAGTTAATTAGTAGTAAGTGGCGCTCTCAATTTTCCATGTGTCAGCTGGTTGTCAAAGTGCACCTGCATCCAAATATTTCCCCACCCTATTAAACAATTATAAATCAACTTCACAGCTTATAAAATATACAATGCAACGAAACAAATCATTTGACTCGGTTATGACTTCTTTCGTACCCTATTAAAAGGATTGGTTATGACGATATTAAAAGGATTCGTACCCTATTAAAACAAATCATTTCGTACCCTATTCGATAAAGTGCAACAGTTACGACGAAGGCCAACTTGAGACAGAGCAATGCCAAGCCAACAACCGGCCATGCTTTCCATGGAATGCCGAGTAAGAGCTCATCACATGCTGCACCACTCAAAGATATGGAAATCATCAGGAAAGAATACAAGCAAAAGCTATAAATATCAAGACAGGCATATATGTGCATGTGTGTGTGTGTGTGGGTGCATTGCTGACCACTTGGCTGTCCACAGCACAATGTGAAAACATTGAGGATGCTGGAAACAAATGAGGCATTCCCACGAGTACAAGCATGAATCATTATTAAATAATCACATCGTCCGTCAAGTGGCCAATTTGAGGAAAATCTGTTTCTCCACCTGTTTCCTTTTTTCCCTGGGTATGAAAAGGGAAGATAGCTAGGCGAAAACTGAGCAGTATTCAACTAGACATGAGAGCAGAAAAAAAAAAATAGCGAGTGATTAGTTTCTTTAGGGGTTAGTAGTCACCAAAGGGCAAGCTTGTTGGATAGCCCAGAAACCAAGGGAAGATTCTTTTAAAACAATCATCACCTCCGTTTGTCAGTCCCCTCATTTCTTAACATCCCTTGACTTGAGTGACCTAGAAGCTTCATTACATCAGGCCCTTTGCTCGGCAGGGCCCTCATTATTCATGAAATTTATTCAGCATTTATTTATCAATTGAATATCCTAACGTACTCCCAAACCAGATTGCACTTTACTTCAGAAGGGAAAATAATTTAGAGGCGATCAGTATTTATATAAAAGATTAAAGCTAGGAATCACGAGGGTTTTTTCCTGTTCGATTTTATTTATTTATTTATTTTTGTGGCGGGGAGAAGAATTTTTCAATGCTACTCAAATACCCTCAGGAGTATGAATGCTGGTGCTCTATTAATGCCTTATATTCAGGAAAATGTAACAGGTTAATGAACCCTAAGTGGAGGCACAGAATCAGACTTCTACATGGATACCAGTCCTTCGCATCTCTCAAAATGAGAATTTTAAATATAAAATCCCAAAATTGGGAGTATATGTTGACACAGCCTTCTAATGAGCTCCTCCACTCCAAAATTAAAAGTTTAGACAGACCTCGCTTTTGAGGATTTCCACATGCCCTTTTCGACAAGCTGGAAATGGTCCAAAAGAGCTTTTGTTAAGACTTGTAGCTTCGTCTAAGTAGCTCCTTTCCAAAGGACTTTCAAAGAAAAAAGTAGTTAGGCTGAACAAGCTCTAAGGTCTGTGTTTCGGAAGGGGGAGTGGAAATACGCTCTTTTCTATTGATGTTTTCAACTTCTGCCCCTATTTGTTGAATTACCATGATGTCCTTTTATACTACAAGTAGTACCCCAAATGTAATTTTACAACCGAACTACAAGCCCAACAGTCTAACTCCTCTCTAATCACCCCCTTTTTTTTATCTATTATGCCTCCCAAATCAAGCCTAAATCCAAATAACAAGCAACGGTACTGCACCACCCTGAGCCTCTGACTTTTTACCACCCTCTCAACAATCTCTTTAAATTAATTCATCCATTCATTCATTAATACTTATCCATTCCCCATGCCACCTTGCAGACTCGCTTTCCACACGAAAAAGGAGAAGAGAGAAAAAATAACAGGCAGATAAAATCTCAATGCAATTTGGTGATATCATTCCAGTTTTGTTCCTAAATCATCCGTTTCAATGTCCAATTTGTCTTTTATAGAGATCTACAATCGTAGCTGCAGATTTTAGATCATCTATATATGTTCACACACCTACATGAAACTCCGATTGTTGTAGTTCAAAAACATTAAGTTGAGTGAAATGAAAGCACAACTACTGAAGGGTTCTCTTCTTCTCTGTACGGTCCCTCTCTCCCTCGGTTGTTCTCTGTTCTCCCTAATTTCTCTTTCCTCCTCTCTCTCTCTCTCTCATCCCTTTACTTTTCCCTGTGAAAGTTCCCTTATGGCTGGGAAATGTTTCTAGACCCAACAATACAGAAAATAAACACACAACAATCTACACGTAAAGGATAGTAGGTTTCAGATGAGATGGTCAGTAGAACTCAACACATGTTACTGGCACCACAAGATACAGATAGTAGAAAATATTAAAACGCAGAAAGTTGGCAATAAAGGAGAAATTTCAAAAACCAGCCAGTTCAATAGTACAAATCTATCAAGCTTCTCAAGCCAATAAAACACATTCACAATACAAAATTCAACTTATAGTCCAAGAGGTGGAAACGCACTAAACCTTAGCCGATTTACTCCGGCATGTGACTCCTACCAAAGAATGTCTTCAAACTTGCTCACTGGTAGCAGATCTGGATTTCTACCAATGGATCCTTCAAACACTTATTTTCAACACCACTGGAACTACCGTATCTACACACCACCAATCTCTGAAGCCTAACTAGTGAGAACAGGGTTTGAACTCTAAGAGAATGCTTACTCAACTGCCAAGTTTGCACTGTGGTCTTTTTCTTCTCATTTGGCCTGCTTTGAATCCCAGATTGAGTAATAAAAACTAATCAAATACAGCTCAACTAGGATAATCATTTTGTCACGGAATTTGCCAATACAACAAACCTTATTCCCTGTTCTACAACATCAACATAGGAAAACAACAGGTTTTAATAATGCTAATTGTACAAATTGGAAAATATTCCCTTTCATTAATTTGGATAAAAGATTTAGTAGCTTGATTCTATGAGCCTGAATCAGTAAATGAAAACAATGTTATGAGGCTCCAGCATTATAAAATGAAAGCGGTCATATTATTGAACAGGTCATCAGATGTATGAGTAGGATAACAAGTTTCAATTTTTAGTAAATAGAAAGAATGTTAGATACAGGTGAAAGCCAAAGAATGGATGGGCCTAACTGAATCTGGTCACTTTTAACAGGATTGTGATTTGCTACTTCAAGATCTTCAGTTTGGTCAACACTTTGAAGCTCAAAAGGTGGCTTAGACTAATATAATTGACTTGAGTCAGTTCAACAGGTGATTCTCGAAAGAACATTAATATGCCCTCCAAAAGTACAGCTTAGCAAACCAGTGATGAAGCTCAACAGGTGACTTGGACAATTTGGCTGTGGTCTTGGGCTGGTAAAACTGCTACTTTTTTTGCATAGTATCACAACTACAAGGGTAGCTATTGTTTGTCAAGATCCTTGGTGAAGAAAACCCACCAATATTTCATATGCATTCAGGTCGTCATGTTAACAGCCTTGGTGTTGAGTTTTCTTAGTGTTGTTTTCAAAGATGAGTTAGGTAGTGATCTTTATATATTTTTGTGCAATGGTCCAGGTTGGGTCCTGGAATAAGCAAGAAACAAAATTTAGCTTCACTTTCTTGGACAGAAGCAGAATATAAGATTGCTGCACTCACAGCTAAAAAATGTGTCTGATTGCGGCCATTAGTTGATGATGTTACCTTCCTATTGATCAACACACTTTTTCTTGGTACAATTCCAGCCAAAAAGTGTCATCACTCCTGCTACAATTCCAGCTTGTCATGTAAGAATTAAGCACATTGAGCGCCAACACACTTAATTTAAGACCAAGTTTTTAGATGGTTCTGTAAGGAGAAAAAGATCCCACAAAAAGGAGAAGTACAATGTAAAAACATGCTTTTACAAATAAAAAATACTGAGTTTTAGATTTCTAATCATACAGAAGGAGACACAAGAGAAGTATGATAGAAGATGACAAAATGGAGAAAAAAGAAAGCACAAATAGGAGTAAATAACAGATGCCTAGGACACACAAATTTGTGTGCACTGACGTGGTCTTTTTTGGTAAGTAGAATTTACATGGTCTTACTTCAACTGTTAATAACTTCATTGAAACTCTAGATACTAAGAGATCCCGCTTTAATTTGGAACTTCCCATGTTTTGTACAAACTTACCTAACCTGGTAAAACAGGACTTGGACCAGTGTCTTAAGGGGAGACCAGCACCTGTGTTCTGGTAGCATGACATGGTGAGGAAGTCTGCATCTAGACATGAACTTTCCACCACCTGTTTCAGCAAGCACAAACTAACTGAACCATAGGCAAACTCAAATGGTTAGTCATGGAAAAAGGTGGTCGAGTTTCCCTTTTTTACTCTATTTTTTTTTTTATACAAAGTACGTGAAATATCAGGATCTAGGGCAACTGCTAATAAAATCACCTCTGTGATTGGGCATCAATTACTATCAGCACAGACTCCGACAACCGCAGGTCATCATTACTGCCCCCAAGTAATTAGACTATAGAATTCAACAACGCAATAACTGTCAAGCAAAACACATCTTAAAATACTCTCCCTACCAGTGATCTAACAAAAAAAACAGGAACATCTTAAAGTACTAGGGACCAATCATTTTTCACATTAGGAACTGAATAATTATTGCAAATCTAATTGTTCTTGACAGGCACGTCAAAAAGAAGGGAAATAACTCAATTTACAGTCATGTCAACGACAAACACAATTCTTCCCACCGTTTTAGCCGAAATAGTTTACTGATGTTGAACAGCATGACAGCTCAATGTACAGTCTGGCCTGCCACATGATGTACCATGGAATGCCTTCAAGAACAGATATCCATCCATGTTGCCTCCAAGAAGCAAGTCGTTTCACCATTCCAAGAAGTTGCACTGGTGATTGAATGCAATGCTCAAGATCTCCGGTCCACCTTCTTCTCACTCAATCGTTTCTCTTCTGCTTCTCGACGTTTTTGTTGCCTGCAGTTTCCCTGAAATGTCAGGAACTAATCCCCACTTTTCAGCAGAAAAACCAAATTCCTCTATTTGTTGCATTGGCATCTGCAGCCAGTTACACATGAAAATGATGCAAGTCCAGAGAAGTATACAGTAATTTTTTTTTTAATCACATAAACACCGTTTTTTCAATAATCTTTTGCATACACAATTTTTTTATTCGTCATTTAATCACCTATAATTTGGTGACTGATAGGAATAGAACACCCATTCCTGTATCTTCTCCAAATTTACTGGAAATGTCATATAGGTGAAATCTGAAATCAAGGGTAAAATCTAGTATGATATTTAAAATACAAAAGGAAATCCTCCCACTGTTTGATTTGGGAACTTGATATAACATTGAATCAACTTGACATTATAGCTGATGCAAATCAAGCCAAGAGATATTAGTGTCAGAAATTACAGAATATCTCCTGAAGCTTCACCGCCGTTGGGTGGGGAGAGAAAAGAAAGACAGGGACGGGACAATTAGAAGAAAGGTAGAAAATCCCCACTTGAGGTAAACCACTAAATGGAACAGGCATACCTTATCATTCAAACGTTCACTAGGACATTGGGTATAAGGCTGAATCACTTGGTGGGGGAGATACAGTAAGAAATAAGAAGGCACAAGCAATCACCCCTATTTTAAATTTATTTTTATTAAGTGGGATGAATTAATTGCGGTATTGGCATGAATTACAGCACTTCCTCAACCAAAAGAGTTAAGCCTAAATTGCAGTTGACAACATTAAAATGTTGGGGAAATAATTTTTATACACTTCTTAAAAATGGAGTTATTTTTTGGTTATATCGTCATATTGTTATCATGTTCTACATTTAAAGTGACAACAGCTTTGTTTCCTTTCCATCCAAGAATGTGTTGGGCCCAAAAAGAGAGCAATCCTTCCACTTCTTTTCTACTTATTCTATCTAATCAACACAAATTCATTCCTTCCACTTTGATTCCATGCAACAGTCCTAGAAACCGTATTGTTCTAAGATAGCAATATGAAGAAAACCTGATGTTTCCACAACCTCACATCTGTTAAAGAGATCTTAAGTTTGCTAACAGAACCCTGGAGCAAGAATCATGAAGAAATCATCGAATAAGCCAGAATCTACATATTCCGTCTAATGAAGCATTCATTGACAATAGATAGGGGTGAAACTGGAGACTTTTGAGACCAGCAGAGGAAGCAAGGGAGCAGTTTACATAGAAAGACCATATTAACACTATAAAAATAACCTACAGGAGCTAACACATAAATGAACTCATTATAAATAAGACACATGTTCCATATACACTCCTATACAACCCTGCTGTCATATTCTCTGCCATAAACATGAACAATAAACTCCAAATTCAAAGCAAAACCAACAATGGTAGAATAATTCAAATAGCCAATCATTTATCAAAGAAAACCCATTTTCATTAAAATTCACACAATGGAAAACAGGAGAAAATAGCCTATAAATGGCACATAAAACTCACGCAAAAATGGAATATCCGGCACCAGCATTAGCAGCAGAGAGGAGTGCTGCATGGCTGCCAACAGCAGATACAGAATCTTGCCCACCACCATGTGTGCTCCTCCTATCACCATCCACCTAAAACCAGGTGAATTCATTAAGATCCCCAAACACTTTTTAGTTCTGCACTGGGGGAAAAAAATCAACCATGGACAAAAACCTTATCCCATTTTGATTTCTTATTCTGCCTACTTTCACGAATACACGCCTCAGATGCAACTGGAGCCGATTGCAGTCCACCAGATGTCGGATTTAAACCTGTTAAAGAACACTTACATTAATTCTTCCATGAAAAGGGAGTGGGAAGAAACAGAAGCAATCAATCTTTCTCACAGAACCAAAAACATATCCAGCAAAAACATTAAGCTAATGAGCTTTGCCAGTAACCACCAATTAGATGATTAGCGGGAAGCATCTTCATCATGAAAGGTCACACAGACCTGTAACAGGCATGTTAACTTTTTGGACAGTAACAGCAGGGCCAAGCTGTGTTCCTCCAGAAACAAATTCCATTTTCTGATTCTTTTTCTTTTCTAGCTCCTTCCTTTCCACTTCATGCTTCATATCAGCCTCTGAGTTTTTATACACAGAGAAATGAATGATTCAAACACAACCCAGGCAGCATATGTCTCGACATGCAAGAACCAACACTGACAGAGGGATAGAATATTGGCTAGAAAAAGAAACAGACTTGAAAAAAATGAAATTGTCAATGACCTATTGCATCATAGAAGTCACTTGAATCATATCCATGAGGGTCAAATACATCTTTACTGAAGCAAGATCCTATCTCATCAACTTCTTGATACCTCACAGCATGCTGCAAGAAGTCGGGGTTCCGATAGTCTTTTCGATTGCGAACCTCCGCATTAAAGCTTTTTCCCAATCTTTTGTATGCAAGAAACTTATTTATCTTCTCCTGCAGGAATAAAAGCTCAAAACATGAACAGCATCAATGTAAAATAACATTGAAAGTTCTAGCAATTCAACAAATGTAAAACAAAGGGTTAATGGAACAATCATGTGAGACTGAAACCAAAAAATACTGTGTCAAAAGGACGTAAATTTTCTTCATTTAAAAAACAAATCCGAAAATAAAGGCAGGCAAAATTCAAAGATATGAAGGCTTGAGGCCTGCCACACGAATTCCCAGCAAGGAAGATCAAACAAATCCATAAATTTTCCCATCCAAGGCATGCTTCAGCATTCCTACTAAAGAAACGAGATAAAATAAAGGGCTTTGGATGCATAGGGCAAAGTAAGTACAAATTGTTAAAGCAATGAAAGGGGCACCGGTGCACAAGGCTCCTGTACAGTCAGGTCAAGGGATGGTAAAATGTATCCATGCACAAGGCTCCTGCATAGTTGGATCAAGGGATGGTAAAATGTATCCATGCCGGAACAATCTGTTTGCTGGAACAGGGCCATGTTTGGTTTGAGAATACCCACTTCTAGGTAAGGTGTATTTCAAATTGCCTTCATAGGATGCACTCCTAGTCCTAGGAAGCAGGATGCCCCTTTACTTGGTCTAGATAAACAACAGGACATATGCCAACTTCTGATTTGGCTTGCACACCTATTTCCTAGTATCCATACAGCAAATGATATCCCTTCCATCAAATGAATGTGTATACTCGATTTCTTGTGTAATTGGAGCTACCTAGATAGTTCATATAACTTCAACATCTCAGAATTTAGAAAGTTGGAAATCAAAAAGAACTACAATCTTCCAACCAAACAAACCAAATCCCCACTTCAAAGAAATCACACCACCAGAGCTAAGCTCCCACCCCCTAAAAAGGACAAAACAAACAATGATTAATATTGAACACTAGAATTTTTCAATGAAAGGGACAGGTATGATTTTCATTGTGCAGCTTGGGATCATATGGGATGTGAACAAAAATACAGTGCTATCTGATATCAAGCACCTTTTGTAGCAATTCTGGAAGATACAGAATGAAGAGAATGAATTCCGAAAGAAAAGTTAGTGAAGGCAAAACTACAGGGAGAATGTAATAGGTGGGGGAGTTTTTGGTGATTCCTTCTCATTGAGGATACCTGGAGGGCCATTATTGTGACGAAGTTTGAGGAAATTGAAGCCTTGTATTTTTTTTCTTGGGGTGGGGGGTGATGGTGAAAATGAAGTTGTGAACATAGCCTCAAAGGAGCAGATATAAAAATTGACATGATTAACACAAACAATGAGGCCAAAAATGATGATTTGCTAACGTGATCATAGAAGGAAAGACATTGAACTATAATATTTAACTGATTGAATATATTTAACAAGAGAAATAAGGAGTGGGAGAAAAGTTTGTACGTGCTCTTTTTAACCTTCTGCCTTGGGGAGCTTTCTTTGACTGCCATTATTCTCCAAATGCTAACTAAGATAAAGCAAAGGTTCCATATTGCACACATTAGAAAGTTAAAATGTTTCAAGGATATGAAGACGTGAATTATCATCCTGTCAAAGAAAACACAAGCCCTGTGTAATTGCCGTTTTTACACAGAAGAAATGGCTACTGACAAAATACCAACAATATCTGTAAGAGGGAATGGGTTAGAAAACTAAAATTGCACATATAAAGTTCAAAAGCAATCTGCTAACCACTTACACATACGGGTTTCATAATCCACATTCTGTGGTATCTTATTTTTGGCAGTTCTCGTATTAAAGAGGGTGCATCGAGGATCATACTTGAACCTGCCACCACTCTGAAAGTGCAAATAATCAATGCAGAACAAAAGGCTGAACAGATCCCCTTCTGTGATGATGGTGTGCTTAGAGAGCAACATAACAACTTCTAACAACAAAGAAGGAATGTGTGGAATGAAACTTTCCAATTCTTGAAACCTAGTACATGCTGAAATAGTGAAGTAATCAGACCAAGGCATTCTTTTCATTCGTTTTGGGTTTTATTTGTTCTCCTGTGTGTGTGAGGGAGTGTGTCAGTACCTCAATGTGCAATTTAATTAAACCTTGTTTATCAGCAATTGTAAGAAGCATTGAATATTCATGTGTGCTAAACTTCTTTGAAGTATGACTAGACAAAAAAGAACGAAGAAATTCTTTTTTTCCCCTCTAAAAAAGGCATCAATTTACAAGAAAGAATAGGAAAAAACCTTCAACATAAAATCAAAATACTTAATCAGCAGTTTCTATAACATGGCTTTGACACAAATTTTCCAAATTAAACATGAGGCACTTACTTGCAACTCATCTGAGCACTTTGCTTTTGGTGGTGGTGGGAGAAATGAATCTAATGGATCAACATCTTTTACCACCTCTTCAGACATCTTAGCACTTTCTGAAACTGCAATTTCAGATTCCTTTGGAATCTTATACACCACGTCAGATTGTAGAATGTCTGTGTGAATAGATGACTGAGGAGTTGACTGAATGTTTGGAGTGGAAGTCTGTAAATTAACTACAGGTGTCCTCTCTTGAAAGTCAGCTGCAAAATTGACAGGTATCAAACTTTCCACACACATCAACTACCCCTACATGACATAAACAAGCAATGTCCATCTTGAATAGAAATCTCACAGTTTCAACATAAACTAGCTGTCTACTTGGCATCTACAATAGAGTTAACTAATCAAAAGTTAAAGAAACCCCCTCGCAAATCACACACAGAGAGACCACCCCCCAACACATGCAGGAGTGAGAGGGAGGAACACAGGCAGATACGGTTACAAGAATAAAGGCAGAGTTCATACCAATAGCATTTTGAACTTCCTCATCATACATGGTCCGATCAGTGCCTAGAATTTCACCTTCCTGAAAGTTGAGCAGCACCATAATTAGTTCGCCGATTATTTGCAAGCTTTCTCATAACAAAAGCATGTAGCAATCTTCAAGCTGGATAATTATTGTTGAAAGCCTTAGCTTAACAAGTGCTTCAAAAACTTATCTAATATATTAATGTAGCAGGTCAAAACTTTCTCGTGAGCAACTTAAAGGCTTTAGCACACTTTCATGAGCACAAAATTACAAGGCAATCACCAAATACTTAAGGATAAATAGATTTTGAAACCAAATTGCTATGAAACAGTACCTCAGCCTCAGGAGAATTAGCAACTTCATCATGACCATAATCAACAATAGTAGGCCTCTCCCTTCTCGACCTCAGTGAATCCAAAGACACTACCTCTTGTGGCAATGATGATAAGACAAGGTGAGACTGCTGTGGTGTTGGCGGTCTCAGATTTTCCCCTTGTGGTGTTGAATCAGTATTCTGTAGTGGCTGAGGCATGGCATCAATGGAAGTGGATAAATCAGCATCATTTACTCTCAGACCTTGCTGTTCTTTTGTATCCATGTCTACTTCAGCTACCCCTAGTTGTTGCTGCTGCTGCTGTGACTCATATTCTACTATTTCTTGATCTTCCTCATTGTCAACATTTTCCATGTCATCATCTTCATCATTGTACATCGATTGTAGCAAACTGAAGGCCTCAGATTCTTTCTTCTTTGATGCCATGTGCACTTTATTGGTTCAAAAAGCAGTTTGGCTGTTCCATAAATAGACAAAATGAATTTAGAGCTTCTTGGAGACAGAATAGTCGTTGTATACTGTATGAATCAGAAAATAAAAGCCACAAAAGAACAGGAAGAGATCAGTGAGTGGGATGGTGTTGGTTATACTAGAGATGGTTGTGGAGTTGGGCAATTGTTGGGTAGTTAGTGAAATATAGAACAGGAATGAGCAGTGATACATGTGTTCACACTACTTAGAATTACCTTCAAAATATATGGTCAAAACTATGCAACAAAGGGAGAAATTATTTTTAAGAAGAGGGTATCTATATAAATATCATAAATCTCCTTTTAAAAAATTTACCAATACATTATATACCAAAATGACAGAATTATATTCATCTATCAGAAAATAATTCAGAACAGACTAGCAGCTAGCATTAGGCTCACAATTACATCTTCAAATTAGGCCATGCAATGATGTTATCTGTTGATAATTACCTATTCAAATTTAGCAAGAATGACAAGCACTAGAGACCAAAGATGGAAATATCGAATGATATTCGCAAAATATTGGCCAATATTCCCACATCAGTTTACAATTCTTATAAACTATTTTTGCTTTCGATACTGACACTAATATCAATAGTGATATTTTCATACATGCTAGTAACAAGTATAATTCCCACCCATAATCTGCAATTGCATCAAAAAGCCCAATACAATTAAGCATCTATTACAGGACCTTTTGCACCTGTGTTTGATACTTATTGAAGGAGCTATAGCAGTTAATCAAGTATCATTTAAGGGTTATGCAACGAATACAACTGTAGTAACATCAAGCATTGTAATTTTCTTTAGTTTTTCTTTCCCCGAAAAAGTAACACTTGTTTTGTTGTACTTTTTTGCACTACTATTCGTTTTTCACATGCACTAGAGAATAAACATTCAGATAGACTATGGTTTCACTCATGGAAGCTGACATTGTCGTTCTGTGTTTTTGCCAATCCCCCCGGGGAAAAAAAATATATCATTTCAGTTCTCAGGCAGACATTCACAACGAAACCTAAAAAAAAAAAAGAACCGCTAAATGTCCTTGAATTTAGCATCCATTTATAACGACATTTACGAAGTAAACTCTTTCATTTATTTATTTTTTTATTTAAAAAAAACCTTTACTATATATGTAGTTATAAAAGGATGGTTAAAGGGTTGTAAACATGGCATTTTCAAACAAAAAAAGCAAGGAAAACATTCACTAACTGCCTATTATTCAGAGAAAAGAATGGATAACAATATTAAACAAAAAAATTATAAAAAAAAAAACACAGAGGAGAGTGAAAAAAATTACAATAAAAAATCACAGCATCACAACGCAATGAAAAGAGCTACCGCTACATGAAAATTCATTGTTCACATTCACAGTAACAAAAGAAAAAAAAAAACTATGATAGACAGGATCAAAATGATTTATAATAGCATACACATTCAGATACACTTTTCCAAAGTATTTTCATGTTTATTTGATATAGCAAAGCATACGCGATCACACGATGCTGAGAGAAAAAATTCAGACAGAAATTCAAATACGGTGTCCTCGTTTTTCAGTTATTTTTTCATGAGTTTGAAAAAATTGTGAACAACAAAACTTGGAAGCCAACAAAAAAATTCTGATTTACTGTGCCACCTTATGATTTGTAAGAAAACATGGTAGCTGAAAATTTTTAATTTTTCGTTTCTCTGTTCACTGATAGAGTTTGTGAAGAAGAAAACACTGAGTTTGTGAGATCAAAAATAAAAGGAAGCGGAGTTCTAGGGTATAACAACACTAGTCTAACCGGAACAAACCTAACTGTTGAAAATCTAAGATTCCAGCGGACTTTGCTCCCCCAGCCACCAGTCACCAGCCACAGCCCGAGATTGTCAATTTTAGGGTTAAGAGGAAAGCATCCGTGAAAAAATAAAGAGACGAACAGGGAAGAGGAGAGGAAGAGAGAATGAGGTATGAAACGAAAAGGGAAAGACGAGGGAAATAATATTCATATATATTTATTTTTATTAAAATTAATAAAAACAAGTGTGAAAAAATGCGAGAAAAAAATAAAGTAAAATTTCTACTTATTTTTAATAAATTTTATACAAATAATATTAATCCAGGAAAAATCCAATATATTGAACGTTCTTCTTTCTTAATTACAGTGATCAAGTTGACACTATTTATACATAAAAAAAGAAATTTATAATAACAAATTTTAAAAATTAACTATTATATAGAGATGACACATCTACAAAAGAATAAATTGATGAGTATTCTCTACATTATAATCTATGATTTTGCTCCCCTAGGAAACATCTATGGGCTTGTTCACCATATTAGCCCAAATAGTCATTTTATAATATCCCTATAAGATAAAAGAATAGGCAATGGGGCAGTACTTTAGTAAGGACATTTGAGAAATGATACTTAGTGACAATATTTCTCTTTTGATCTTTCCTTTTAAATTTTACCTGTAACCAGATGACGGTTTAATTTAATATGCTTAAACTGCTCATAGAAAAGTGGACTTTATATATACAAGATATCACGAAAGTCTCATTGGACCTTATATATCACTGTGAACCTTCTATCCACACACCCGTCCTACGGCGGGTAATTCTATAGGTTTCGGTGCTCGCAAGTTTGACAAGCGACCCTATGGTCTCATGATACTTGCCAGCCGTAGTGTACAAATACCGAATCAACACCCTCGTTATCCCATCGGATAACCTTCACATATTCTGTGATCCACTGATCCACGGAATATTTATATCATTATCAAGTCAAACCCAACACCACCTCAGCTCGATATCCACTGATATCTCATAATCGGTTCACAGGATTATAAGCATCCATCCAAACGACCTCAACTTTCAGAATATAGATTCAGTATCGGAAAAAAAGAATACTACACTAAGATTTCGTAGCCTCCCATTCGACCTGATACCTTAATGTTATCATACTATCTCCTCAACTTA
>JAOVVI020004386.1:0-17695 GCA_028571085.2 Nepenthes alata | reverse complement strand
ATTTTATTTTGCATTACTTCATGGAACTTGAAATAATGGAGCTTTGAAAAACTGTTTACTTGTTAAGAGGAATGGGGAATGGAAATGCAATTCATGATATTCTTTTGATAGGCTTGAACTTAGGGAAATTGAAATGTTTAATATTTGGATTTGGTAAGCAGCTGTGAATTTTATTGACTATAGAAAATGAGATTATATACAAACTATCTACAAGAACAAGAAGACACTACTAGGGGAGACATTAAGGAGGGCCTCCACCTACATATTAAGAATAGAATTGTAAATGAAAATATCTTCTAATATATCACAGATACTAGTATCCCCCGATATTGTAATAATATCGCAATATATTTTCATTTTGGCGATATATTGTGTTATACTGGCCGATATTCAAAAAATTAGACGATATTTTATTGCTAGCTTATAATTTTCAGAATTATTTCAGATATATTGGATACGTATTGTCAGATGTCAATATGGTTATAGCCAATACCGATACCAGTATTTTCATCCATGGTTTGTAGAATAATATCTTACTAATAATTTCCTATCCTGGTTTAAAATTTTGAAATGTAACCTGTAGTAATTCTTCGGTCTTCTTGGCTTTAGCTTGAGATTGTCTCATGTTCCTTTCTTGCCATGTACGGTAAATTATAGCACAAAAGAGGGCCTTAAGAAGACGAGCACCGTTGCTTGTTTTTTAGAGACTTCAACATCCAAATCAGCAATATATTGAATCCCCATCTTCTACTACTTTGCTTAGTCTTAATAAAAGTAGCAGCAAGCGCCTCATTAGAGTGACCTCGCTGAAAGAAAAGTGCTGTTTGGTTTCACAATACACACCACGCAATAAGCACTTACTATTATTAAATAACACATTGATAAAAATATCGATATTTATCACAACCATATCATAGTATCAGATGTCACAAACTAATTATTTTTCTCATGACCATATCAAAAGTGAGAATGTACTCAAGTTGACCATTTTTATTAATCTATTTACCTTTTTGATGAGTTTTAATTAATGTTGTCAAAGTAATTCTTGATATCTTATCGGCTATTGAAAAATAACCCAAAACTTTTTACCTGGCATGCTTTATACTTCTATAAAACATATGAACGTAGGCTTCTTAGATGATTTATGATTTCATGTATACTGAGAAAGTGTGGATTGTAGCTTTCAAGAGTAAAGCAAAGAAAAAAAATAAAAATAAAAATTGGCCTTTGCACAGTTATTGGGGCCTCTTGATACTATTACGTGTTGGCAAAGTTTTCAAATGTTAGCTGATATTTTCATCTGTGGTGACTCCCCATTTCATTGCTTTGTTCTTTATTAAAGAGCATTGATTGAAGTATTGAATGCTTTTCTTTGTGGCCCTTGGGTAATCCCAGAAATCATCTTTCACTACTTATTCTTAACCGGTTCATGTATCATCTGTCTTCTTGTTAAAGTTAATCCATTTTTAATGTTACAGGTTCTCGTCACCCTTATAATCCATCCCCAAGGGCCACATCTAAGAAGCCTTTGTCTTCTTTTCGCTGCTTTTATGTGAAAAAGACTGAAGAACCTGAAGATGAAACCGAACGGTTGCAAAAGCTAGACAATTGTCCTTATCAGGATCTTGAGAGGGCATATGTAGCGCATATTTGCTTGACTTGGGAGGTGCTTCACTGTCAATACACACAACTGAGCCAGAAAATCTCATGCCAGCCTGAAAACCCTACTTGTTACAACGACAGTGCCCAGCAGTATCAGCAGTTCCAGGTTTTGTTGCAGAGGTTTATCGAAAATGAGCCTTACGAGCAGGGATTGAGACCTGAAGTATATGCTCGAACTAGATATTCGTTGCCTAAGCTACTGCAAGTTCCAAATGTACAAGGTGAAAATTCCTGCTTTCTTATGCTGTGAGTAGATGAGTAAATATGGATGGAGCTTGTCTTGGTGGCCATTTGGTTCACAGGTATGTAAGGATTTGAAATGAGGTGTAAAAGAAAGAACAAAATTAGAAAACGGCAAATTCAATGGTTAATGATTAGGCAATGGGAGGTTTATATACCACAATATTTTATTATCCTTCCTTCACTTTTATGCACAACCCTTTATTAGATATAAAAATGGAGTCTGTTTAGGGTTTTTCCATTTTCTGTCCTCACTTATACGCTGAAGATAAAGATTTAATCATGACAACTTGGACGATTAAAATTACGATAACATCTTATAAAATATGCTGGACTCATATTATAATATTGGCCGTTTGAGTTATCATGATGAACTCTGACTATTGGGAATATGGGAGGATACTAGTAACTTCCATGATTCCCAAATTTGATCATTGAATATTGTAATTTTTACCAAATGCATGTGAAAAATATTGGTGAATCAGCTGATTATCACCGATACAGCAAAATACACAATTTGTTGCGGTTTTGGGACGTCCAATATCGATATAATTGACCGAATATCATTCCATGGCTTGTATTACTCTTTAATTCTTAGCCCTCCCATTTCCTCATACCACACCGGACCTAAGGTAATAATTTGCTGGTCCTTATTCCTGCTTAGCTTCCCAAATGTGATGGCTTTGTTGATTCTATGGAAGTGTTTCGTTTCTCCTGCTTTTGTTTTATCCTCATTCTGTGAATTTTTATGCCTTTTGGGTGTCCAGGTTCATGCCAAAATGCTGTCAAGGGAGAAGACACAGATTTTCTAGTCCTTGCCCAAGATCTAATCAAAGTTATTGAGAGCTCAATCCTTACATTCCATATCTTCTTGAAGATGGACAAGAAAAGACCACACGGTGTTATTAATCTATATGGTAGTCAGAATCAAATTGCTTCTCCTCTTCAACAGGTTCAATCCGTTGTTGAAAAGGTTAGGCTTGATGACATCATCTCACCTTTTGACAGCATAAGTTCAGGCCAAATTTTTTCTAGTTTCCCACTTCACATAGCCCCTATGTTATGGGGCCTGAGAAGGGTTGGATGTATGGAACTAAATATCTGCTAAACTGCAAATTCCGGTACAAATATTTTTTGATACTATGGAAAACGATATATTGTTATATTGATGATATATTGGCCAATTCACCCTACATTTTCTGATATTTGGCAATAAATTAACACATATTCTCCCGGGTTTCTATTTGTAAAAAGCTTTGCGACTGACATTTGATATGGATATATGTTACTTAATATGGTTGATATCGATACGGATGCTATTGATACCGATGCTGGTATTCTCATCCAAATTATAGCATTTTCCCTGCATTATGAAGAGTTTGTTTACATGATTTGAATTCATGACATTAAACTCACATAGGATCAATTTTTCCATCGTGTCATCTCCCATGAGAAGACAGATCTCGTCTGCTTTGAACTTGAGTTTCTTTTTCTCCCTTTTATATGAATGCCGATAATTTTATCTGGCATTCCTAAATTCCCCTTTGTACATTAAGCTGATGCCTTTTCATGCTTTGCGTAGATTCCAGCCCAGTTTCCAATATAATTTCTGCTGCTGTCATGTGTCGCTAACTGTGATGTCCGAATAATTAACAGCTTCATTTACTCCCAATCTAGTACATGGGTTAAGGCCCCACCATTTATGAAAATATCACTATCACTCATGGCTGCATCAGGTGATATGTTTCATTATTAGACATATTTGATACATTTGTTTACAAACTGTTATTTAGAAGTGAATGTCTACCAATAGTGTATTAGCTAATATTTTGAATATTGATCGACATATTGCTATATATTGGTGACGTACTGTGATTTTGTTGTCATCTAAAAAAATATAGATCTTGGTGATATCGGCAGTTATTTTATGCCATCGTGTAAGGGAGAATTAAGGAACACAACCCAAATTTTTGCTACATCATGTAATTTTGCCTTCTCATCCCTGGTTTGCTGTTGCCGCTTCTTCCACTTTCAGAAACACCTGAAGCTGAAAGATCTGGTAAAGAAGAAGAAAGGCTGGAAGAATAAATCATGGCCGGCTACACATGAGGAAGTGGAACTCTTGCTCGGCCTTATTGACATCAAAGTTGTATCGACCGTTCTAAGGATGGCTACTGTCACTAAGGAGCAGTTGCTTTGGTGCGAAGATAAGATGAAGAAGCTCGATTTGTCGAAAGGGAAGCTGCAGAGGGACCCGTCTCCGATCCTCTTCCCTTGCTGATTTCTTCTTCATCTTCTCCCTTTGTCAATAGTTTCCTCGGGTATCATAACTCTTTCAACATCCTTTTTCCAAGTTTAGGTAATGTAATCTTTTGGAGACGGCTCTCCGGTTGTAAATTTTTTTGTTGAATCTTCTTTCATTTGCTATGTTTTTACCTTTCGGCATCCTCTTGTGGGATGGTATCATCGACTTTCAGCCCAAAAAGGTGGAGACCCGGGAGCGCCTCCGTCTTGGGGTGGCAGACAGTCGGGTTTGGGTTTGTGTCAAATGGGTCGGTGTCATTAACGGATCTGCACATTTATAAGATGAAATAGTCGGGTTGTGTTTCTTGTCGACACTTTTAACCCGAAAATAACACTTTATGGCACGATCGGTAAACGGGTCGGATTAATACTATTATAAACTAATACCGTCAAAATCCAATTGTCCATCCGAATTTTGTTTAATAAGCATGCAATTGGCTAAATATTATAACTGTCTTGTTATTTCACACGATTACGATTTGTTTATTAGAAGACTTGTATGTATCGTGTCATATTATTGCTAGACTTTGACCTTTGTCACGCATATAATAATAATAATAATAATTATTATTATTATTATGATAAAGACTTATTTTAAGTTATTATTATCACATTATCTAAATTTTCTTAAATCTATTCATTTTCTTTCTTCTAATCATTTTCAACTAATGTTGTGATTAAGTTGAATAAATATGAGATGATTAATGTTGAAAAAATCTTAATTCTTGAATTAAATAAAGAAATAAAAAGATGAAAAACAAATTTCCTCCTTTTTTATCAGGCTCTTGACATATTTATCGTGCTTAGTTTATCCTTAAATGAGAAAAACCGTAAAAAGTTATAATTTATTCATTTGCCCAATAGAAAATAATCAAATTAAAATTATGTACTAGTTTTTAATATGTTTTGTAAATTTTAAATAAAAATTATAGAAATTTAAGTTAGATAAGGTATAACAAATAATTTCTACCGTTTTAATATGTATATATATTTTTTTTTTTTCTGCTAATAAGAAATGAAATATTTCTGAGTTTAGAAAAAATCTATATATATTAATGATCCAAAGTTCTAATTTTTGGATGCGGAGACTGAATAATAGTCAAATCAACGAACCAGAATTCAGAAAGAGCAACTGAAAAAGATCGACGAGGAGGAGATGGAAGGAGGCGGAGGCGGAGGCGGCGATCAAGGGAGGAGTAAGGGGGAATTGGGCAAGGTAATGATATTGATGATATGCGGGACGTTGGTGTACTATCACTGCGCCTATCGCAACTCCAGTTTCGTCTCTTTGATCTCCGACGTCTTCATCGTTATCCTCTGCTCTCTCGCTATTCTCGGCCTACTCTTCCGCCAGTTGAATATCTCGTTCGTACTCCCCCCCTCTCTCCCTCACTAGTTTTTGCTTTCGACGCGTCTAGGATTATCGTTTGTTGGGAATTTGCTTCGTATTCTTCGTCTCTTACATTGATCAGTGAATCTGATTCCAATTTGGTTCGTTTCACTTTCAGTTGGTTTCAGTTAATTTCTATAAGTCATTGTCATTCTAGATATGGATACTGCAAATGAAATCTTAGTTCCTGTTTTGTATGTTTTGCTTTTTGTCAGTAACGTGAAGTTCATTAGCCTATTTCAAAGACGAAAGCAACGCCATAAATCTTCGGGGTTCCTAACGTTAGGATCGTGTAAAATCTTCTTTGTATATGTCTTTATAGCTGCTTCTCTCAATTTTTTTATTTACCTATGTGTGCATAATTCATTGATGGAAAGCAAATAATAAGTAATGGTTGAGTGTGTGTAACTCCTACTCAACCATAATAGAATCCCACTGTTGCTGTAGTAACATTTAGGAAAACGGCGCGAGGCTATGGAAACCTTTATAAAATATTGTTGATACCACACATTTACTCCACGGTAAACCAAATAGAACACCTTTAATTGGTGAGTGATTTCATACACAAACTCTTCTTGGATAAACTTTTGCAATTTTTTGTATCCATAATTAAAAGAGATGCCTAGAGGATGAGGTTCCAGCATTGCAGTGTTCGAGAAAGGTCAATCTTGACTCAACATTGTAAATATGCTATTTTTATTACTTGAGTATTTGGCCTTCGAGTCAAAATGAAAAAGGGCGGACCAATATATCAAGCTCATGCATCGTGAGTATGAGGAAGTTTGATACACACGGTCTTACTTTACATTGTAAAATATTATTTCATAATTTAAACTTGTGACACTCAGATAATAGTAGAGCAACTTTAATATTGGGGCAAGGCTCAATCCCTTACAATGAAGAACACATTAATAAGTGACATGGTAGCTATCATTGAAAAAGAATCTTCCATTCAATGAAAATTTGCCACGTGGAGTTGATATATTTGAACAAACTCTGGTGTTTGTACACATCAAATTATTTTTGATAGGTTTCCACAATTTTACTACCAATAGTTTTGCTCTCTGTAATTTCCATCATTAAAAGTTAAGCCAAATGTAGGTTATTCCGATGTTTGTGTGCTTTACGTAGCATGAGTTATGTTTGTGTAAGTTCTGTGAGTTTGGTTGTCCCTGGAGTTGGTATGTAGTGTTGAATTTTTTCCAACTATTTTCTTCTGTTGCATTGTTCTGTGGTTTTCAATTAGCATAATTGATTTTGTGTTATTAATAGAAAGGGAAAAAATTGTTACGCTTATTCTACATCCTTTGGTTTGTGTTGTATCCCTGTATGAAATGAAGGTGCAAATTATGAAACTAATGCTTATGGAACATACCTGTATTAAACGATACAGGGTACCGGTGGATCCATTGGAATGGCAGATCTCGCAAGATACTGCCAATAGAATAGTTGCATGTTTGGCTAATACTGTTGGAGCTGCTGAGTCTGTTTTACGGGTTGCTGCAACTGGCCACGACAAGAGGCTCTTTTTTAAGGTATTATGTCCCTTCAGTTCTGGAAAACCCAACTTCCGTTAGTTTGTGATCAATCTTAATATTCCAAAGAACCAAAGCATTCTGTCATTGATTTTAAAGGCCCAAATGTTGTCACCATTTGTTCTCAACTGACATTTCCCTAGTAAATAACTGAAAAAGCTCGGATTGTTGACTTGGTATATTTGACAAACAATGTTGGATATTTGACAAACAATGTTGGTTCCAACTGGTTAAGCAACTGAATTGCACTGTTAAGTCATTGAATGTTGTCTTTGTTTCTATTCCTTTATTCTGGAAATATCACATTCTTGATATCAGCGCTTGTGTGAATGGTATCAACTTGGCAGTATAAAAGCTAAGCAAAATACACATCTTCAGGAGTTGTTATTTTTGGCCTTCTTGATGTTAGAACTTGGTCCTTATGAGTGAGAGATGCAATGTGTTCTCAAGGAAACTACATTTTCATGTTGGTCATAAACATGCCTTTTAGATTGATAGGAACCTCTTGGCACCACAGAATATGAAAATTTTGATATCCAACTTCAGAAGATTGATTCCCGTAATATTTTCCCTCAGGTGATCTTCAGTCTTTACTTGCTCTCGGTTTTGGGAAGGCTGGTCTCTGGTGTCACAGTTGCTTATGCTGGTACTCTGCTGCATACTCTTGTGCCTGTTGTGAAAATAGTCAATCTTAATGCTTAAGGCAACTGATAATATAAATGCATTTTGCCTTGGTGTTGCATCTTCACAGTGAGATATTTTACATGCCCAATCCTTGTTTAACCGCACTAGAGTTCTGTTGGTCTGCATTCAGTGGTTGAGCTCTGAACATGCCATTTGAGTTATCAGATTGCTTTGAGATTGGATGAGTGCCTGAAATGATTATGTTTGCTGTTGGTTTTTGCTAATTTTCTCATGCAGAAAATCACTCCAGCCAAATATGAAATGAAGAGGATAAAAAAAAAAAAAAAAGGAGAGAAGCATTGTGGCTATTTACTTGCTGCTATTGGCAACGCTCAAATTTGTGTTTGATATTCTCATTTAGAAGATCACTTTAGTAGTTTAGCTAAATGTGAACGGAAGAAAATACAGGAAAAAGGAGAGAAGCATCGTGGGTATTTGACTTGCTGTTATTAACAACGCTATCATCAAATTTGTGTTTCCTAATTCCAAGGAGCATGTTTCTGTGAATTTCTCTGGTCGGGGTATCCTCTTATATGGTGAACTTCATATTTAAGATGTAATTTATTATTTTATCTCTATGCTTGTATTCATGAATCTTCATTCAACTTTTTTTTTTCATAATGGAGATGAATGTCCTGGCATTCCCTCCTGACCCACGTTTTATACAGCTTTATCCTTGCAGGATTTCTATCATACTTCTGTCATCTAATTCCATTTCTTCTAATGCCCCCTTCAAATTGTTTTCTAACCACATATATTAGTTACCCATTTAGATAACATAGTGGATGCCGCACATAACTTATGGGGTGCTTGTGATATCTAGCAAACTAATCCAAAATTGCTTCCTGCGAGAGCTTTTTTGCAAGTGCTTTTTAAAGTATAGCATCTCCAGAACTATCGTAGAGTAATGAAGCAAAGATAATATTATGGAATGGAAATTTTCCTAGGGTTTCACTCTGAGCCCATTGAAGAAGTTCTTCAAAGAAGTTTCTAACAATAACATCTTCCACCATAAACGGAAAAACAAGAAAAACTAGTTGCTCATTTTTTTCTTCCTGAGAAGTCTCTTTAAAAATCTTCCCACCAACTTGAGACTGTTGAAGTTCTAGAAGCCAAGCTCTGACTGGTACAATCTTAAGTGGTCAGATTAATTTGGAGAATAGAAAGAAGACCTATAGAATTATAAATAGAATTCAATGATGTGAGTCCCTCAAAACGGGCATACTCAAAATATATGTTCAAGCTTATTCCTGATTAATATTTGGCATTTAAACTAAGGGCTTTTTTGTAGGGATACCTTTAAACCACCATATCTTATTCGGTGTTTCATATATTCATATACTTTAATGGCCCACATAAAATGAATGGATGGATGACATCTCTCTTGAACTTTGAAGTGTGCAAGTGCAATTTCCCCTCCCCTCTTTGTTCATCACTCAACGCCATGGACATGGGATCTAATTTCCAGTTATGTATTCTGAAACAGGTTTATGCTTGTTTTGCCTGTATATGTTGGCAGAAAGCTCACAATCTATAAGCAGCCGAATATCTTTGTGTTTTGGCAGAAGAGAAGGCAGAATTGAATTGCAGGATAGCATTTAGGACACGATGAATGCTTAGTTCCTGCATCTCTGTAGAAGATCAAGATGTGAGTTCCTGCATCTCTGTGGAAGATCAAGATGTGGCTGTCCAGTTAAACGGTACGTTTGTATGAAATGGCAAGGCCTTAAGTTCAAACAGTTTTAAGCCTGTTTGGCGCTACTAGATCTTCCATAGTCTGACGTTGTTCAAGTAGGTCTGTTGTAAACTTGTTGTCAGAGAGGTATCATTTGGTATGGAAGAGGAATTCAATTTATACGGCACATTTGGTTACAACAACAGACTTAGGTAAAAAAATCTTAATTATTCTTAAGAAATAGAATAATATAGTATTGGAGTTTATTTTATATTTGCTTAGCCATTTCAAATAGGTGGGAAATTTTTTTTATGGTCAGTATATAAAAATATTTAAAAAATAAATAAAAATTAATATAAAATAATTTTTTACTGTTCCAAAAAATATATATATTTCAATACATCACTAGTTCATTTCTACACCACCCAACTGCCGCCACCACCTGTGCCACCCCTGGCCCGCCGATTCTGCCATCATCCTTTGTCGCCTGAGTTGCCAGGGGGCAAAATCGGCCTTATCTAGTACGGAATTGTAATTTCATAGGAACTAGGAATAAGCAAGTGATATGACTTGCTCTTTGTAAATAAAAAATACTATTTCCAGAAGATTAACTATTGCAAACATACATACTAACAAAATAGTAGAATATCCTACTGAGAAAAAGCTAAGATGAAATATCAATTTTACTTTATCAAACATGCTGGCCATTCCTACTTCACCAAATAAAGAAAATCTTTGTACCCTTGACTTAGCCAGCCAGAAGGCCTTTAGGATCATCATCTAAGAAGTTGAAAGCTGCTTGCAGCTCAACTTCATCTCCCAAGTAGAGAAACCATTTCAAAAGATGGATGAAGCAAGCAATTGTAAAACCACCCTGGAAGCAGCATTCTGAAGCTGCTTCATGGGTTTGCTGACAGATTTAAGATGAACAGATACTGATTCCTGAATCATGATGGTATCGGTAGGTGGGTAGAACCACTAGAATCCTCCTATTTTAGTGTGTTTGCGTAGTTCAACTAGTGGGCATTTTATTACGTTGATTAAGATGGTTAAGATCATTAAAAATATATCCAATAAATTTTAATATATTTATCAAAATTGCTATAATAAATATATCTACACAGATGATGCTATAATTTGAAAAAGATTTCATGTAATATTGCGTTTAGGCTTGAAGAGCCTAGCTCATAATTAGGAGGAACTTTGAATGTTTTTTGAACTTTAGCTTAAATTATATAGGCAAAATGATCATTTTCTTATATCTAAGAAAACTTCCATTTTGATGGGGTTTCAATTATAACAAAAATTAATGAGATCTTATTCTAGCATCTATACAGTTTTTTTTCGACTGGATACGCATGGGTTGCTGGTTTTATATATATATATTGTAAATTTCAATTTTTTTTAATTTCATTCCCGTATTATAAATTTTTAAAATATTATTGCCACTTTATTTTAGTACTATTTCATAGAAGGTAAAACCAACTGCACTTTGATGCATATGAAGGATGCATATTTGACAAAAAAAGGTGACAATTTTTGGGCCTTTTTCAGCCACCTGTATTAAACATAAGGTAATGTTATACAGAATCCCATTAGTACTAGAAAAAACATTACAAATAAAATTAGAAAAAAAAAATAAAAAACAATGTTTGAGTTATCCGATTACCTATGAAAAGAATTGGCTTTTCATAAATGGTGCCTTTGGACGAGCAATATGTCTTCCAAGCTTCATAGGTAATGTTTGAATTTGGGATGACTTTCAGACAGCTCGCACCCCACCTTCAGTACAGTCCCATTATACCTTCCTCCCAGACGACATCCGACAGTGCTGCTGCCATGTTGGTTGGGCACTTACCTCGCAGCACTCCCACCATCAACCACTTCCTCACCACCTCCAGCAGGAAGTTCACCGTCAATCCTGTTTCCAGTGCAAAATCGAAACCCAGAAAATTTAGCCCCTCATGAGTTATCCGATTCTACAAAGCTTATGGCACCTGAAGTGAAACTACTTGACACTTTATTTATTTAATTTTTTTTTGAAATGTTTGGGAGACACCCTTTAGAAATCCTTGGGTGATATATCCATCCATACTAATGGGCCTACAAAAATATCATAGATATCAACTCAACTAAGGATACTCTTATCTTGTAGAAAAATCCTCCTATTTCTAATTCTAGCTTCTGAAATAATTCGATCAGATACGCTCCAAATTGAAGCTTCTGCTAAATGCACTTTCATATTTTAAGATGTCCAGAAGCCAGTCTTTCTGTGATAGAAATCCGTATAGCTCAACTTCAGCTTATAATTTGAAAAACAAAAAAGCAGTTTCAGAAGCTAAGCCAAAAGCGTACTCATGCCCGGAGAGGCAACATGCTTTTTGCATTGCTTTTGAATATTAATTTTAAGTGAATGCTTCTGCAAGCTTTTTTTAGGCTGTAAGTCGGAGGCTAAGAGTACTGCCCTTGTTGTTGCCTTAAAGTTGGATATCTTTATATACATAAAACATACAACAATCTTATGCAACCCCAGCAAAGCACATTCCCTCCTCCTTAGGAATGTCCACTTTGCAACACTACTTGTGGTAAGTTCTTTAATGAACAAGAATGGAAGAGATTGAAGGGGCACTCCAGTACACAAAACTCCTGATGCAGGGATCGGGAGAAGGGTTGGACAATTTTTTATTTTATCGAGTACGGCCTTACCATGACTAAGCCCATGACCATTAAGTTACATAACGTCAATAATACTTTTGCACCAAAACTCACCATCAAAAATAGAAAGATAACACAGACAAAAAAGGGCATCTTGTGCACAAAGCTCCCACTCTGTGCAAAGCCGGGGAGGGTTGGATCACTTGGGTCTATTTTATGCAATTTTATCTTGTATTATATAAGAGGCCATTTTCATGACTCGAATCGGTAGCAATCAGATCATATGACAACTCTAGATTAAATGAGATGCTTAATTCTAATGCATCACAATGGCATATGTACATCAAGCTAACATACCAAGAATAGCCAATGTGTAAGTGTACCGCCTGAAAGAGCACCCACCAAAAGCATCTCTGCATGGTTCAGAGTTTTTCTTCCTTGTGATGCAGTAAGATTTCTTCAGTCCATCAGACATTAAATAGTAACAAGTGCTGTACGGGATCATCCCCATGAGTGTAGGGGAGAAAACAGCATTAAAAGCACCAATTCCATCATCCTTGTAAATCTTGGGAAATGCTGATGTTAAACTAGGGTAATCTTCAGGTCTTACTGTCAGTCGATCCTGTAGAGCAAATAATCATTTTCGGAGACAATATTCCATATCACACACTCTTTGGTTTTAGGAAAATCCAATGAAAAAATGATAAAGAAAAGAAACGAAAAAGAAAGAAACGGAAAAATGGTTTTCTTGTTCATTTGTTTGGAAGTAAAAAAAAAAAAACATTAAAAAGATTGGAAAATAGGTAAAGCAAAGGACTACCGTAAGTGCTTCAAGAGGATGGCAGGCAAATGTGCTAACAACTCCAGCAGCAGCGTCTGTCAAAGCAAAGCAACCGGACAGATACATGAGAGGGAAAAGTGCAGAGTGACATCCCCAACTTGTAACTTCAGGTGGTCATCTGGGCGGTTCCATTTCTCTTGAGCCAATGTCATGGCTTGCTTAACACACTCAAATATGCCAAGCTCCATTGCCTGGGTAGGGATTATATGTAGCATGCTAATAGAGTTTCCTGTCCACAACCTTGCCAGCCCTGTCACTCAATGACGTCAAGGAAACTTCCAAGAAAATTTTTTGAACCAACGCCAACCACCATTCTCGTCCTGCATATGTCGGACTAATGAATCAGGTAGGATCATCCAATGCACCCAAATCCCAGTCCTACAAAATGGTAGTCAGTTATTCAAAGATATAGGTCTAGATATAATGACAACTATCCATTCCATGCACAAAATGTCAGTAACAACCATGGCCACACTGTTATGGTCTGTTTTTGCACTAGGCAAATTGGACATAAAACCTTTCTTTGAAAATTAGAACCTAGGGGTAAAAATTGGCAGATATATTGAAAAATACCGGTATAATCAGCCAACATTTCAAATATTGGCAAATATATCACCAAGAGATGCTGCAATTTTTTACAATACCATGAAATATCAATATCAATGAGCTAACAATGACATATATCGAGCAACAATTTACATATTGGCAGATATTGCATTCCATGCAACCATTTCATATCAGTAGCTTTTCCTTATATACTTTTAATCCTCAGAGGGGAGTAGATATGTAGATTCATTTAAAGAAAATTGAGCGCATCATGGATTGCTTTAGAAAATTCTTTTCACTTTGAAGATTCATGTGGCTGGAATACCAGCACTCGGGCAGGTGCTGGATATATCTTCCATGTACTCTGGCTACTGCTCTATATGAAAATTGGAATGACATGGTTTCACTTTACAGTGATTATCTTTTACAGTGCTACTAGCAATTGTATCATGATACAAGCATTACTTCATATGTCATGAAATACTAAAATGATACATCAAGACAAGTGTTAGTCCCTTAGCTCACCAAGTGCCATACCAGCATAAAAAGTTCAACAAGTCGAGTCTAGCAAAAAAATCGCTGGAGGGTAAAACATCTTAGTGAGATATAAGCCTACATCACTGCTCGGGAACCAGATTGACAGAATGCCTCATTATGCATACTAATGTGAGACCCTTTTCCCTCTGACTTGGCTAACTAGCAACGTCTGAATCCCTTCTTCACCTCATATAACTACCCCCCCCCCCAAAAAAAAAGGAAAAAGAAAAATCAAATGTGACAAACAGCAGGATAAATCATATAAAATGCTCAAACCAGGCTGCTATCAACCATCAACATTCCTGTAGGAAATCATCTTGCCTACAAGTCCTCATCATTGTCAACATAAACATTACAAATTGAGTCATCGTGCCATCCCTCTAGCATAAGACCACGAAATTGAACCCCTCTGATGCACCTCACATTCTCAACACATTAAAATACAATACAAACTATGCTTGCTTCAAGCCATTTAACATGCCTAAAACTTGGAAGGGAAAATCTATTTCAGGAAGCAATTGAGCAACCAAATATGGTTGCTTGGCACTTGGACCAATTAGAAGCATACGAGGTAAACTTGTTCATGAAATCAACATGCCTAATGTTGACCTATTTCATGCTACTAGCATTGTGGTAGCTTGCGGACATAGCAAATCTTCTCACTACAAGTCCGTGTTAGCTCAAGACATTCTGCACGCCTCTAATCCATCAAAGCAAACCTGACCCCCTCAATGTTGACACATCTTCCAAAGTACATCAATATAATAACATCGATATGATGTCTGTTGCACAAAATATCATGTCACTCCAATAATATTGACTTATTAACTCAAATAAACAGTTTATTGCCTAGTGGCCTCTGCCACAGAAACAAGTGTCTCATGGAACACCCCCTATTGCTGACCATGTACCTTGGAGTATGATATGAATTAGACATTCTTCCCAAACATTAATCTATAAAAATAATCGCATTACACTTACTGATACAAAACCTATACAAATGTACAAAGTAGGTTCATGTTGAATTTAAGACTCAAAACCCTCTCCCACCAAAACCTGAGAAAAGCATAGGCTTTACTACACTAATCAATGGTATAATTCTTCCCTCAGGATCTTCATCTAATGAAAATTGTAAATAGTTTTTTCTTTCTTCTTTTGATCAGCAGAAAAAAGAGAATACCTTACATGATGGAAGAACACTGTAGAATTTACAAACTGAATAGAAGCTATAACTCATTTTTGATATATCATGTAACCGCCAAGAACAACCAAACCAAACCTGATGGTCTCTAGAGATGCCAGAAAAGCCTTGGCCATTGCTCCTGCAAGAGCACTGCTGATAAATTCACCAACTTCCCTGGTTCTAAGGAAACCCTAAATCACAAGAAATCATTGTTTTTGTCATGTTAATCCTTTAAATGAGACAATGGATGTAAAAATACCAATCCTACTTAAGAAACCCAGTCTATTTTGCCAGAAAAATCTCATCAAAGCTGTGAAAAATGAATTGTTAATAATATTGCCAGCAGTTGTATTTCATACACAGAAATAGGATAACATCTCATAAAGCTACAACAATAACAACAACAAAAGCTTCAGTCCATCCTTTATTGTTAACTTCGCCAAAGAGTTTAGCCAACTCAATTCATTGAACGTTTCTGTCTACTTACAAGAATTTGACAAAACATATGCACAAAATGTAAATTAAACTCCCTTCTCCAATTCATCTTCTTTTGGGATCAACGCACGTAATTTAGCTTTGCTTTTGAGTGTGTGTTTCTGTGTCTTTCTTATGAAAAAGCAAGCCCTGTACCACTTGAACAACCAATTTAACATTTCCAACACCAATCGGACTTATTCAATTTGACTTAAATATCCTTTCCCCAGATTTCTCCAGAAATGACATAAAGAATTAATTTTTTGACACTACACCCTCTATAGGAGTCTTCATTTACCTTCTGGAGATATATAGGCTTCATGAAAACTGGCCAGTGAATTAAATTTCTTTTAATTTATCATCAAGCAAAATTGTTCATGGACATTATTTTACACGCAAAACCCATGTCCGAAATCAGATGAAAGGCCTAAAAAATAACATAATTGAGAGAGAGAGAGAGAGAGAAACCTTGATCGCTTGCCAAAGTGAGGGATTTGAATTTGAAGCTGTAAGTTATTGGATTTGTTACCAAGTTCGACGTCTTTAGGAAGCATAGCGTCTCCGCATACGTTCCCAAAGACAATTTGCTGCTGCTTCTGCAATTCCGAATGCAAATCCATCATTCAATATTTTATCACAGCTAATCAAAGACCCATTTCCAACCTTTCAGATATTTAACACAGACGGAACTCAAGAGGCAAAAGGGAAGGCGACGTTCAGACATTTTTTTAGAGAGAGACAGAGGGAGATAAAGAGAAAGAAAAAGGGTACCTAATGGGATTGTGATTTTGGGGTCATTGAAGGATTCTGCGGGAGCAGACATTTAATTCCTCTTCTTCCAATACTTGTTCTTCATCTTCCTTCCTCCGCAAATATCTTTGGCTCTTTCCTCCGGCGTGGGGGCACTTTTTCTTGTTCCTTCTTCTGAGATTTTGATACTCGAAACGATTCTTCTTCTTCGCAATCGACAGGGTTTGACTGCATGAATCTCAATTTTTTGTGATTCAAATGTTGACTAGGGTTTCGTTTCGAATGATTTTGCACAAATTCATCTGGTCAAATTGGAGTTAATTTGCTCGAGTCCCTTCAGATTTTCGTCAAGAAATTAGCGATACGTTCCAATTTAAAGACATTAATATTTTTTTTGGGGCAAACTATGAAAACATTGATATTAGGTAGATATTTTCTAATAATTGTAAAGATGTTTTAATAACTTAATATATTATTAATTTATTTATATAATATTAGATAGATAAATAAATATTATTTTATTTAAAATTATTTAACAAATAATTAAAGTGTGTCCATAAATTATTTCTTATATTCAAAATTATTTTATGGGGTCATATTATTCCTAATTATGAACTAATAAAAATATATGAGAAACATACCTTAATAAGCACTTAGATTTGATAAATACTTTAATATTTTAATTTAGAATATGATATTATAATTGACATCATATTTAAAATATATTGTTCAATTTATCACACTCTAAAGTTTCTACTCTATTTATTTTTTTAATTTTTTTATACTTTTAGATAGTTTATAATAATTTTTCAAAATAAATTATTAAAACATAATAAACAAATTCATACTTATACACACTCAAATAATAAAATAACTACTATGAACAAAAAGAAAAAATAAAAATATATGTCAAATGTTTGCTTGAATAAGTTGGTATATCGTGTTAGCACCAATTAGAATTCTCAAATCAGAACATGTCAGTTAATTAACAGTTAATACGATTATATATACTAGTAAAAAATAAACAATAATTAAAAAAAATAAATTAACAGATATAATTTAAAAAACAGTTGTGTTGCGTAACGGATGTTCGGGTCCGAGCAACACAAAAATGAGATGATGACTGAGCGAGAAAAGAGAGGTTGAACACCAGAGTTTTACGTGGAAACCTACTCTTGAATGAGGAGGGAAAACCACGAGGCTTAGCCTGGGAAAATTT
>JAOVVI020004385.1:0-17698 GCA_028571085.2 Nepenthes alata | reverse complement strand
TTATCTTAGTCATCAAAATATACTTAATTCTTATTTTTCTTAGGGACCAGGGCTAATAGGCCTTACCGACTAAAGGAACGGACAATCAATGATCGAATTATATTTGTTTCCATATAACCAAAAGATATATGCTTCTATTTAAAACTCAAATATGAGTCATCTACATATCATCCTATAGACGGGGTCAAACGCTATTTCTCACCCACAGATGATATGTTCAAACCTCGATATACTACTATAATATACTAAGACATGCCAAAATATATTATTCGTTAAATAGTAATATTGATCTAATTTTTATTCATAGGAAAACTCTACACTTATTCTTAATTCTTCATCATTTTCTCACATATCTAGAGAAAATGGTCGTATATTATAGCATAATTGTAGAATTGTCTTCCATATTTCAGTGATTTCATATCATGACAAACCTATTCTTTTTGTGGGATGCTGAATTAGCTTATTATGTAGAGAATGAGATACTCAATTGACCAATTAATGCAGAAATTTTAACAAAATATATATAATTTAGCATGTATGCAGAATTTTACATAAATTTTAGAATATACAGGTACAATTGTGTCTGTTATTTAGTTCATATTAGCCATATATTAGATAATTTCGAGTATGTAAAACCTTATGTATGAATTTGAACCATACAATGGGTAAAATTTAGCAGAATTGTAACAAAATTAACAACTTGTATAATTTTCTATAAATTCAGTTGATATACTTCACATGCAGAGAAATTGGGTACATTATCCAACTCAAAACCAACATATATTTGAAGATTTAAAACATACATAAGCTACTATAGGAATCTAGGATATATAAAAATTAGAAGTTTAGCAAGAGGTGCAGAACAATAGTATAAAAATATAGGAAATTGACAGCAACGCATGCAATAAGAGAATTCAACAGTTTGGTGCAAAAATCAGCGACATGTAGACAATTTTCCTAGATTTTATAACCTATACTTACCATTTTTAACATGCAAGATGGTTTTTCACAAAATTAAACATGCATGATCATTAAACTAGAATTTCAATACATGTATGAAACTAAAATACATAGTTCAACACATAATTACACTAAACTTAAATGTGAGTTCTCATGAAATCTCTCTATAAAAATCATAAAAAATTAACATGCATATTTAATATAAACGTACTAGCTTCAAAATTATAACTTAGATGAGCACTGAAATAAAAAAATGCTCATGAAAATCAAACATGAACAACAGTAATAGAAAGAGAGTATAGAGAGCACTTGCCTTAATTTGATTTACCCAAATTCTAGCCTTAGATCACTTGAATTAAATTTCCTCAGGCCTTCTCTATCCTCCTCTCTCCCTTCTCCTTGGCTCTCTCTCTTCTCTGAAAATTCTCTAAAACAATGACAAAATTTGGCTGAAGAGGTCATTATATACACATTTCTATGCTCGAGTGCAGATTCAGGCACACATCTAGCGCAAAGCCTCCGCCTTCCACGCTCGAACACAGCTTGAGTATGCATTGGGTACATAACGACTACCAGTCGTGTGCTAGGGTGTAGCTCGGGTGTGCATCAAGCATTGACCCACTAGTTTTTGTGCTTAGGCATACGTCAGACCTACGTCAGGCACACGTAAGGCCTGCATCACGCATGAGCCATTTGGTCCAAAGATTGACTCTTTTGATCAAATTTTTCATATTCTTTGACCTTATTATTAATTATATTAGTTTAATTAATTATGATTATCATAATTTAGAGACTCAACCTTACAAGAGCTTACATTTATCTCCTCCTTATCAAACTTTATCCATAAAATTTATATAACTTAATGAAAAAAGAATGGGGATACTTCTTTCAGATATTATCTTCTCGTTTCCATGTGACTTTTTTGTATGAATGGTTTCTCTATAATATTTTGACTAACAAAATAACTTTATTGTGAAGTACTTTATTCTGTTTCCTAAAATTTAAATTAGTTCTTTAATATATGTTAAATCCTCATTGATCATTAACAGTTTATACTCAATAAAGTGTAAAGAGTTATACACATATTTTCACAAAGCATTGAGACATGAAAACCATTATGAATATCTTCTAGGCTTGAAGGTAAGGCTACTTTATATATCACTTCTTTGGTCCTCTCCAAAATGAACAGTCTAATAAATCTTGACTTTAATTTCTCTTTTAATATAAATTTGGAGACTCCATTTGATGGTGATATCTTCAAAAATGCATGATTTCAAACTTCAAAGTTTAACTCAGTTTTTCTATGACCTGCATAACTTTTTTGTAAGTTTTAGCAATTTGAAACCAATTTCAAATCACATGAATTTTATCTAACTCTCCTAGATCACTTTTAGTTTTAAAAATCTTTGATCTCTAATTTTTTTTAATAAATTGGAGAATGACATCTTCTTTCATATAATATTTCAAAAGGTATCATACGATGTTTGCTTCATATCTATTGTTATAGGTAGACTTAGCTAATGATAAATAGTCATCCTAATTTTTTTTCATCTCCAAAACTAATGCCTTTGGCATTTTCTCTAAAATTTGAACTGTCCACTTTGACTATTAGCCCGTTTGTATATAATATGTCATGCTGAATTTTAAATTGTGATGCGTACCTGGATCCGACTTCAAACAGATTCGAATTCTTCTTGGATGATTCGATCCGGCTCCGTTCACCGAGTGCGGGTCCTGCACACCACTAAAACGAACAAGAGGTCAGCGTTATCGCCGAAAAGTTGTCCCACCGAAAACACTCCGACGCTCAAGTCAGTAAAACAGTCTTTGAAGAAAGAAACTAAAGAGCTATTGAGCAGAATGAGGGGGATGAGTAGTGTGAAGATCCAGATGTAAGAGAGACGCGAGGCCTTTCTTGTATCTGGATGGTGGGAAGGCAGCAAACGACCGTGAGGGCTCGCTTGTTGCCTTAAAGATGGTTTGAGGTTCTGAGAGCTTCTGGCGGCTGAGAGAGAGCTCGTTTAGAATACTTAGGATCTTTTGCGTGATCCAATGCGTCAATGAATACGTGTATGAAAGCTTGGATAAAAGCGTACCTAGAACGAGGGTTCTAGGGTTTATTTATGGTTGAGAGTGTGATTTCTCTTCTTTGGAAGGCGGGATCCCCTATCTCCACCGTGGCTGGCTTGCCTTCTGGAGCATACGTCAGTTGCCAAGGTGGGTGGGATAGTTTCCTTGTGTGGCGGCCAACAGCTTTCCAAGTTCGCTTCCTTCCTTCTCAATACGTTACCGTTGGAGTGCCTTGGCGGGCAAATACTGAAAAGATCTGGCACCTTCCTTATTTAAAGGGTACCAATCTTGTCAATATCCTCCTAGAATCGTTAAAGGCACGTTGAAGGATGTGGTTGGCCGTGGGATGAGTCGTGGGCCCAAACAGAGTAGGCCCATTACTATAGAAAGGCGTTATTTGGGCCCAATGTACAGGGCGCAGACGGTCAACGCCTGAGTTGACCGTCAGCGTGTTGGCCGCTCTCGCAAAGGATAAAAGGAGAGTGGTGGCGGTCCACTGATGGGCTGTGGCCCATAGTGGAATGGGCCCATCACTGTAGGAAAACTTCTAAAGGCCCTGTTTGGCTTCGCACGATGGTCAACATCGAGTTGCCGCCAAGGCGATCAACGCCCGCGTTGACCGTTTCGGTTTTGGGCTTTCTAGTTTCTGGGCCCACCTTCTTTAGTGGGCCGTAAGAACGTTGACCGTCTTTCTTGGGCTTCCGTTGACTTCTCTTTGGGCCAGCCCATTAGTGATGTACCATCAGGTTTAAACTTGAATGACCCATTATATGCACTTGAGTTACATATAAGTATGCTTTTGACTTATTCTTTTATATATTTTTTGTAAATATAAAGGAAAAAAAAAGAAAAGAGATAAAAGAACAAAGAGACGGGTGTAGAAAGTGAATCCAAATTAATTTGATGTGAATCTAAACTAGCTTTTTTTGTAAATCAAAGTTATGGTAAAAGTATTTAAATCCTTTTTTTTTCTTTGCTTTTATTTTTTCAGATTTTTAAGTATATTTTTTTTAAATATTCATACATGTAATATTTATTTATTTTTATTTGTTACACATGGTCTAAATACAGCATATCCGACCTGACTGAAAGACAAGATTTGAAGGACAACAACCTGACGATGGGAACTATAGACTAAACCAATTATCTTAATAATCGAGTGGTGAATATTATGAAAAACTAAGACAGTAAATAGTTCAATAAAGTAATTAATAAATTATTAAAATTTGATGAATAATTACCTATAATCAATAGATAATTAGTCGTATTTAAAAAAGTAGTAATTAACTAATAAATGTCAAATATTTATAACCGAATGATTACTAAGCCAACACAAGTTATGACTACCCAACTATTGTAACGACTAGTGGTAAATACTATATAACATCTCTAATTATAGGCGCCAGTTCCAAACAGGCATATTGATTAGAGCCTAAGTTATAAATACAAATCACCAACTAAGAGTGAGGATCAGTCATACTTTGTCATACAAGCGCCTATAACGAGTATATTAATTATATTTTGCATACTTGTTAGTTTACTTTCTATTTTATGGGATTTTAAAAACTTGTGCCTTAAACTTATAGATTTTTTAATTTTAACTAAATAAGAATTATTGTAAAAAAAATTGATAATATATATTCAAATATATTCTAACATATTATTTATAAAACATTTACAGGTTAAAAAATGGTATTTGATCTAGATTATAAGAAATAATATATAGTCAATTTACCTACGAGTTATATATATTGGCGTATGGATTTTGACTATATGAAAATAATTATAATTACAATTTTGATATTTGACTCTTACTGGTGAGGTTATCATCGATCTATAATTTTTAATATGTTTTATCATATTTTTGATATTTTGATTTTCGATCACTAATATTGCTATCTATATATTCATTCACTGTATCCGCATATATATAAATTATATATATATAGTTGAGTTTTATATTTATTTTGCTAACATTTTAGGTTAGTGTGTTCAAATATATTTATAGAGACTTTAGGCGGGAAGAATCTATTTAAAAGAAATAGATTTTAGAATGTTTTAGTTATATTAATTATTCGATTAAGAGGTTATTAATTAGGTTTTTAGATTATCTATATTATATCCATGGATCAAAAGTTTATATCCAGATAGATATATGCTGAATATTTTATTTTTAGATTTTACTAGTTTTAGGTAATCAATCTCTGGTGTTGCCTGTGAATTCTGAATTATACTTGAATATAATTCAACAAAGCCTATAATTTTGTCCTAAAAATTAGCAATGACAACAGGCATAACCACCTAATTATAATCTTAATCTCTGTATAAACACAGGTAAACATTATGATAAAAAGTTTTCCTTTTTCGAAAAAAAGTTCCAAAACAAAATGTTTCCACGGAGATATTCTCTGCATATTTTTTCTTTTTATTATTATCGTGTTTTCAGAAATATCCACATGAAAAATAATCGAATAACGGAACACTTGCACTCAATGGAAAAATCAGCCCTTCGTTTTAGGGTCAATCATACTAATTTTCTCACCACATAGTCCTGCTCCTGGGGACTGGTAGTTGAGAAAATTCAACATCTTCGGACCTCCCCACCGTCTAAAACTATAAAAGCAGATTCAGCAGACGACGGGGGAAGGTACCAAAGGCAGTACAACAAACTGATCACGAAATAAACATATCGAAGACTCAGGAATCGAGGACTCCTTGATTTGAAGGCCCAAACGACCGCATAAAACCTCCACTCTTTCCTGCAGACTGGTGCAATGGCGAAGACTCACGATGACAGTCCTGCTGCGATCAAGTCTATTCACGTCAAGGCGGTGGTTACTGTGAAACCGTCCGGTCTTGAGTTCCTTGAGAACATCGGAGTAGGCCAAGCTCTCGATCAAATATCCGATGTTTTCTCCGGAAATGCATTCCTCTTGGAGCTCGTCAGCACAGAACTCGATCCGAGTGAGTTTTATTTTTAATATTTACACAGGTTAGGGCTTATGTAGTAAGCTATTTTTTTCTTAAAAAAAATTGTTCAAATTTCTACGCTTTATCATTTATGAAACAGGAAAAAAGACTTTTTATTTTTGTAAATTTTATATTAAATTAAAAAAAAAAATCAAAATGATATATATATATTTTTAAACATTTTTCACTCAGTATAAAATTAAATTTTTTAATAAATTTTTTAAAAATTATTCATATAATAATGTTTTAAAAATATGTATTACTAAATTATTATTTTATAATTTTATGAATATAAATATTCATATTTAATAAATAATATATTTTAAATTCAATTTATAACCAAATCTATTTATACCTTTTACGTCGTTGCTCATTTAATATATCCAATATTTTTTATATAAATTATGCTTTACATATTTAAAATATAATTATATTTTCTAATATAAAAAAGTTAAAAATATTTAATCAATTTTAGATTTTTTTATTGAAGATAATATTTATGCTACCTTTTTAATATTTTTCACGACAATAAAACTTTATCGTTGCTAATTTAATAAAAAAATTAAATTAACCATAATATAATATTTTAAAGGATCATTATTACAAAAAATAATATATCGTTAAAATATATTTTTAAATTATTAACAATTAAATGTATGAATAATACTATGCAAATAAGTAAAAGACCATACAAAATAAGTATTAGTAAATTCTAAGTAGAGTAATAATTTTATAAAAAAAAAAAATTTAAATTTGACTTATTAGTTTAATGAGTTTAACACAAATAAAGCGAGCCCACATTTTCCATAAAATCATAGCTAATGATTTAACATCAACTATGCATATTATGTTCATGCAACGGATTGTGATTAATAATTATATTAAACATGTGATTTAATATTATAAGATATATGAAAATTTTTAACCATAAACCAAATTATTACAAAATGAATTATATTAGTTAATTTATTATAAATAAATATACTAAATAAATTTATCAAATAATATTTTAATGAATAATTTTATTATATGTCAGATAGTTAAAAATTTATAAACAACAGTAAATAAATATTAAATTATTAAAACATTTATATTTCTAATGAAAATAACTACATGTGTTTTCCAAAATAACTAAAAATTGAAAAGACAGAGAAAGAAAGCTAGATAATAATAAACAAAAACCATTCTTCCAACTAAATATGATCCAAAGGAAGGCTCCATGAAAAATACAAGCTTTATGGCCCATTTCAATTACAAATTTAACCAAAAAAGGGTAAAAAATCGGCTTATTTGGTTAAATTATCTACTTTTTCGGGGCATGTTGCAACTCAGCAAAGGTAATAATATGGATTGAGGGGGCGTCCTTTTCTCCCGTGGAGGATGACTGTCTTTCTCCTCATCCGAATCGTCGGATATAAAATTCGACGGTCACGTGTTTTAAATAATTAAATTTAAAATTAAACGGCCAACGTTATATTATCCATTCAAAACGCGTGAGTCGTTGGATGTAACATCCGACGGTTCGGATGAGGAGAATGACGGTCCTTCTTTACAGGGGAGAAGAATGCCCCCGAATCCGTAATAATATTGCTACAATGAGAAACAGCATCTTAGCACATACTTTTTAGACGATACTATTCTCTGTTTTCTCTTCACTTTTGAGCTGACTCCGCCTTATTTAAACCCAGTAAGCTTACCGTAAACATAGAACTTTTCCTCCTTTCTTTGAGAGCAACCTTCTGAACTGGCTTCCTTTCCTCAAGTCTTATGCATTTCGACTTAATATCCACGTGCATGTGTGTATATGCAAGCTCTTATCGTTGCCCCTTTTTTTTTCCCCCTGAAGGGACTCCGGGACTCGAGAAGCAACCGATAAAAGGATACGCAAGAAGACTGTTGAGGCAAGAAAAGCAGGGTGAAATACAATATAAGGCAGATTTTGCGGTACCCGCAGACTTTGGGGAGATCGGAGCGGTGCTTGTCCAAAATGAACACCGAAAAGAAACGTTCATCAAGAGCATTGTCCTCGATGGCTTACCTTGTGGCGTTGTTGCTGTTGATTGCGACTCCTGGATTCATTCCAGATTCGATAATCCTGAAGAAAGGATCTTCTTCACTAACAAGGTACACTGATTAGTTCCAATTTTCCTTACAACGTCATGGATGTCAAGCCATTCCATGTAACGCAACCTCCTCCTCATTCTAATGTCAATGCGGAAAAATGAGAACAGAGGATCCAAATATCCAAACTCTCTCATTTCACCATTTCCATAATCTCCAATCAGACATTAAAAAAAAATTGTCTTCACATTCATTATAGCATTTTTCTTATTTCCAGACGGTAATAATTTCGTTCTATCAATAATTTCATCCTATATATTTTAATATATTGTTGTAATCTAAAATACTTACGTTATCTGAATAATATCGTCACTGTTAGAATTAGAAACACAAAGTGAATTTCTATCTCAGTACCATTTGCTGTAATGCATCTAGTGGCATCCAATGGGACAAAGAATTAGAGCATGTTCAACCTTTTGGGTGGTCTAAATTCTAATTTCATGAATTGGGTGCTTGCAGTCACACCTGCCGTCACAAACTCCTGGTGGCTTGAAGAGGTTGAGAAGGAGAGAACTTCAAAATCTACGAGGTAATGGGAAAGGAGAACTGAAAAGCTTTAATAGGATCTATGATTATGACACGTACAATGATCTTGGAGATCCAGACACCGATCTCAAGAAGGCAAGACCAGTTCTGGGTGGCAAAGAGCACCCATATCCTAGACGATGCAGAACAGGGCGTCCCCACTGCAAAAAAGGTAGCAGCAACTGAATTTTTCCTTTTTTTAACACCTTGAAATTCTAAAAGGCCAATTGACATGTTCAGCTATTGATCCATAAGCCATCCCCATCATAATGAAACCTAACCATGGTTTGACGAGCCATCCGCTCCGTACAGCCTGCCTTACTAAGTAAGGAAATGGGCAAGCTCAAATAGTGTAACCTTACGCAAGTTTATATCAAAGTGAACAGAACCAATATGATTTGACTAATAAATCATAGCAGAAATTAGGCATTCGTATAGATTTTGTAATGATTTCTTCAAGCCGTTCGATTTTTGGTATGATTCCTGCTCATTCTTTCTAATCTACACGCGCAGATCCATTGTCAGAGACCAGAAGCAGCAACTTTTATGTCCCAAGAGATGAAGAATTTGCTGACGTTAAGGAGATAACATTCGGAATCAGCATACTAAGGGAAGTGCTGCATGCACTAGTACCAACATTGGAGGCAACCATTGTTGATAAGTATCTAGGTTTCCAAAGTTTCGCAGCCATAGATGCATTATACAATGAAGGGATTGACCTACCTCCCTTGAACAACCAGAAGACCTTGAGAGCAATTTTGCCCGGGCTATTAAAGGATATTACCGATGTCGGAAAGGATATTCTTCTCTTTGAGATACCAGAGATTGTCAAAAGTAAGTAATTAAGAGTACTTCTGGTTGGAAGTAATATGAAATAAAAGTAACAACATAGTTGGTTCATGGTAGGATTACAAAATAATAATTAAATTGTCAAAACAAAAAAGTTATTTGGCTCGATAAAAGACTATTTATTCTCATTCTCTATTCATAATCCTCCGAAAAAACACATCTCTATTGTGAAGTAAAATATATTTGAGCATTTTACAAATACCGAAGAGATTCTAACCAAATAATCTCTCTATCTCTGCCTCACTAATGCACTTTCTTTTGTTTCCTTCTTTGTGCATGGATTTACAGGGGACGAATTTGCTTGGTTAAGGGACGACGAGTTCGCACGTCAGACCCTTGCTGGTGTAAACCCCTTAAGCATTACGCTAGTAACGGTATGATACATAAAACCACACTATTCTACTTGGCAAAATATGAAATTCAAAAACAATAAACTAATTTCGATTTTATATTTGATCTATTGATACAATTGAACTGCATGTTAAGGTCACATTCTAGTGTAATTATATGCACTCACAGTCAAACATTACTTTCTTCCTTTATTGTTCCCTCAAGACTCACACGAAAAAAAATTGCAGGAATGGCCACTAAAGAGTAAGCTAGACCCTGACATCTATGGACCACCAGAATCAGCAATTACCACCCAATTGATTGAGCCAGAGATTAACGGTTTCATGACCGTTGAAGCGGTAATTTCCTATCCACCTTCCTCTTCTTCTTCCCCCAGCATTACCCACCTTTCTCTGTGTGTGCGTGCAGTTGTGTCAAAGTAAGTTGACTTGTACAATTTGGCAACGCAGGCTGTAAAACAAAAGAAGCTGTTTGTCCTAGACTACCATGATGTGTTGCTGCCATTCGTGAATAGTGTAAGGAAGATTGAAGGCACTACATTGTATGGATCGCGAACACTCTTCTTCCTAACCCCTCAGGGGGTGTTAAAACCCCTTGCCATTGAGCTAACTCGACCTCCAGCTGATGGGAAGCCGCAATGGAAGCAAGTGTTTACTCCAAGTCGGGATGCCTCAGACTCCTGGCTTTGGAAGCTGGCCAAAGTTCACGTGCTTGCGCACGATTCTGCTCACCAGCAACTCATCAGTCACTGGTATGCACATTTAGCATCACTCCCTTTATTCCTCCTTTATAAATTACATTGATTGAATATAAAGCATGGAGGAGGAAACTACCTACCTATTTGGATGGAGTGCGATCAAAGTTCTCATTTAAATCCCTTCACATATATGGTGTGTACTAAATTGGTAATTATGTATAGTTCTTCTACTTAACTGCCTAAAAAACATACAAAAATAAGATAAATTCATTTCCCTTCATTACCCCCTCTTTTCAAACTGTCTAAACACCCCGAAAGAGCAAAAAATCTTAGTTCCCAATTTATCGATTTTTTTATGGAGGAATGCTAAGTATTTTTTGAAACCTGCTCTCTAAGATAAATATTGTTTCTCATTGAGCACATTTATTTAAGATAATTAAGAAAGTGACGGTAAATTAATAAAGCTTACCTCCCAACTCTTTTCTCCATTTCTCTTATTATCCCTCCACATAGGCCACGTAAATATTTGTGTAGTCTTAAGGAAGCAAGAGCTCAAATGAAACAGGTAATTAATTTTTCAATGGCTTTAGATGAGATGTAAACAAGGGGAAAGTTTATATCTGCAAAGGAAGCCATGCATAGAGTGGTTCAATGAGGAAACAATAGAGTCCTTAATCTATCACTGCATTATTTTTTGCAGAACTGAGCAAAATACATAACTAACAACATATGGATAAACTGTCCTCTGTTGCAGGCTAAGAACTCACTGCAGTGCAGAACCTTATATTATTGCAGCCAACAGGCAACTAAGTGCTATGCATCCAATTTACAGACTCCTGTGCCCTCACTTTCGCTATACTATGGAAATCAATTCTCTAGCTCGAGAAGCCCTAATTAATGCAGATGGGATCATTGAGACAACGTTCTCCACTGACAAGTATTGTATGGAGCTTAGCTCTGATGTTTATGATCAAGACTGGAGGTTTGATTTGCAGGCACTACCAGCTGACCTAATTAGCAGGTAATAGCTGAAGTGTAAATCAAATTATAGAGATTACTTGTTATGCTAAGCAACATTAAATATCATGCGTCTAATTTTTCTCCAAAATGTTACTAATCATATGAGCCAATATACAAGCATAATTTAAGAAAACATAGTCTAGGCTTTGGTTTGAAATCGAGGTCACTGTTTTATACTAAAATTTGTTGTCTTCTGGTATTTAAAAGAAGTAAAGAAACTGTACTCTCATAGGGTTCGCTTCAGCTACATAGCCTGCATGCTAAGAGAGACATATTGTAGATAAAGCTTCTTCTTTGACAATTGGTTCAACAAATTGAAGCCCAAAACTTAATAAAATTGTTGATTTGTCAAGAATACTCCTTTTTAAACTATTTTAGAGCATTTTTTTAAGAAAAATACTACCAAGACAATAGTTCAGGTTCTGCAGAACCTTCAGCCACGCCAAACATTTTCTTATGGTCATTTCTCCATGTTACATGGGTAGGGGCTTGGCTGTTGAAGATCCATCTGCAGCACATGGCCTAAAGCTGACAATTGAGGACTATCCTTTTGCCAATGACGGGCTCATCCTTTGGGATGCTATCAAGCAATGGGTTACTGATTATGTCAATCACTACTACCCAACGCAAGACCTTATAGAGTTTGATCAAGAACTCCAAGCGTGGTGGACGGAAATTCGAACTGAAGGCCACAAAGATAAGAAAGATGAACCCTGGTGGCCAGCCCTCAACACTCCAAAAGACCTAATTGGAATCATCACTACTATGATATGGGTAAGTTCAGGTCATCATGCAGCTGTCAACTTTGTTCAATACACATATGGAGGCTACTTCCCAAACAGGCCTACAACAGCAAGAACCAAAATGCCAACTGAAGACCCAACAGAAGAAGAGTGGAATAAGTTTTTAGACAAACCTGCAGACGTGCTTTTGCAAAGCTTCCCATCCCAAATACAAGCTACAAAAGTCATGGCTGTTTTAAATGTGTTGTCGAGTCATTCTCCAGATGAAGAGTACATTGGAGATCGAGTGGAGCCATCATGGGCCGAAAATCCAGTAATAAAAGCAGCATTTGAAGTGTTCAACAGTAATTTGAAGCAGCTTGAAGAGATTATTGATGGCAGGAATGCGGATAAGAACTTAAACAACAGACACGGTGCTGGCACACTGCCATATGAAGTATTGAAGCCATTTTCAAAACCAGGAGTGACGGGAATGGGTGTCCCAAACAGCATCTCCATATGAACTTCATTCTATTTCAAGGAGGAAAAGGGGCCTCAGATAAATCGTGCAAAATAAGGAACCTTGATCAGAGAATGAGATTGCATGAATTGTGACAAGCAAGATAATCAGTTTGGTGTGTGTTAAAAATGTAATGTTTTTTTGAATATTTTTCAATTCATTATAGATTACATCCAGATATACTAAATAATATCTGGATTAGGTAAAATATCATTCATTATTTTGGTATGGTTCATTAATTCAATACAATCAGTTTTATTCTTAACAATCTGACCAAGAAAACAAGCTGCAAATGTCCATATTGTAAAAATGTGCTGACCTATTATCAGAATATATCGTTGTTTTGTACAGATCAACAACAAACTCAAGAGAGGAGGGAGAGAAGAAGAAATTGCATGCAGCAAGTAACATAATTCAACAGTAAGATTCTTGTGAATGGGAGATAAATAGAAAATATTCACTATCATGTTCCCAAATGGCCTGGAAATTATCAAATCAACCCAAGAATTGCATTACCTTCTTGGTTCCATTGACCGTTGGCACAAGTACTGAACTCTCCTGCATTGGGGGACTTGGATGGTAGTGTAATTCTCCCTAATGCCACATCATGGAATTAGGCCTTTATCATGAAAACATTTCAATTGATCTTGCCCAATAGGTAGAAGCTTTTTGTTGAATTTTTTCCGGGGCAGGTCATGGAACCAATAAGGTCAAACAATTCAAATTTGTAACCCTATTGTCAATAAATAGGACATATGTAAAGGAATGCGTGGTATTGTCACAGGTGTGATTATGAATGGATTTCCATGTCATTGTCCAGACATTTTCAGGTGGTGACATCACATACAACTTCAATGGTTTGGGCAAACAAAACAAGAATGAAATATTAGGAACATCAACGAAATCTGTAGTACACCAATGCAAACAGAGAATACCAACGAATCTGAAGAACACTACATGGCTAGGGCAAACAATATCAACGGAAAAATAAAGAATACCACACAAATAAGCCTGGCTCTAACGGAAAATACCACCTACTATGATAGGCGAGGGCAATGTTGGGTCCTAGACACCAAATTTTTACTCACCAAGTCGAGAACTAATTTCTTTAAGGGTCGCTTTTTGAACGCTTCATTTAAAAACTTAAGGAGATAATACAACAATATGCAATACAAAATAATAATTACAAATAATAATGTACAAAATTTTACATGAAAAACTATTAGAGAATGAGAGAAAAAATTATAATACAAATGATATAAGAGTACAAGACCAAATAAAAAGAAAACAACTGGTAAAAATATTCTTCACAATAACAAAAACAACGTCCCCAAGATAAATAGAAAATGGAATATGATTCAAAACTCAAATGAATGAATTAATCTTTTACTTCTTCCTCTCTTTCTCTCTATTTCAGAATTCAAAAATTCTCTCAAAAATCTCATATGTCTGATCTAAAAAATTAAGTCAAGTACATTTAGGGGTTGTGGCACACAAGCGACTGATAGCACGCATCAGATGCGCTTATATTAAGATCAGTGCATGAGCAACGTGTAGAGCGCGCACGAGCACGGTTGCATTAGTTAATCAGTGAACGATCCCTTCACAGGTGTGCATAAGGTGTGACTCCCTTATTGTTGGTACACATGTGCCAATCATGCACACGTCAAGCATGGCCCATCCTCATTGTTAAATATCCTCTTTTGCTCAAATATGGAACAACTAAGCCTCCCAAGTAGCTCCATACGACCAGCCAACAAATTAAAGAATATGGATAAATATATAGGGTATGACACTTATAAGGAAGTGACTTATCCCAATAAGCTCTTCCTTACGACTGTGTGGGGGCCACCACTATCCTGGCTATCATCCAATATGTTTCAAGCTTTCCTCTGTGTAGCATTAGTCATCACATCTAAGATATTATTATTGGTCTTGACTTTATCAAGCGTTAGTAACTTCTTATCAATAACATTCCTTACATAATAGTGCATAGCCGCATATCATCAATGTGCTTCAATATGAAATGAAATGACGAGCTCTTGTAAAGATAAATAGAGCTTTGGTTGTCACAAAACAATACATATCGCTCTTGCTTAAAACTAAATTCTCAAAAAAAATTTCTCATCCACAAAATTTTCTTATTTGCTTCTATTATTGTAATGATTCAATTTTGGTGGTAGAGAGTGTAACATATTTTTTGCAGCACTGTCAAGACATAGCCCCTTTCGCAAACATAACCAAATATATCGAAATGGATTTCTAAGAGTTAATATTGCTCACCATGTCGGTATCTGTGAAGTCGATCAAGAACGGCTTACCATTGCTAAACAAAAACATATTTTGAAAGTATCTTGAAAATATCTGAGTGTCCACTTTTCCATGGGCCAATACTCATTTTTGGGATTGGAAAGGAAATAACAAATAGTTTCAACCACATGAGCTATATTCAGCATCGTACACATCATCACATATATTAAACTTTCAATGGCGAAAGAATAGGAAACATGTTTTATGTCGGTCTTTTAATCTCCGTAGAAAGACTTTATTGAGTATTCAATTCAAATAATTGGCAAGTAGAGTACTCATCGACTTGGATTTCTCTATATTAAATCATTGAAGTACCTTTTCAATACAACTCTCTTGGGACATTCAAAGTCTATATGCTTTCCAGTTGTGAAAAATTCTAATACGAAAAATTTATTTTGTCAACCATAGTTCTTTCATAGAAAAAGACATTCCAAATTATTTCTTCAACTCACTAATTCGGGAGATATTCTGTCTCACAATAAGCATGTTGTTTATATAGAGAAAGACGATAACAAAGTTCTTCAAGAACCTTTGGATCAACACGTAATGGTCCAAAATAGTCTTCCAATATCCTTATTCCACGATTACCAGCTCAAACTTCTTATACTATTGTCTCGGGGCTTACTTTACCCCGTAAAAGCTTTTCTTTAAGTGTCATACTTAATACTCCTTACCCCTAACTAAAAATCTCTCCGATTTTTTAATATAAATTTCCTCATAAAGATCACAGTTGAGGAACATATCTAGTTGTTTAACTTCTAGATCAAGACTCGTGGCTAGCCTCCGAACAACTCGAATGGAAGACATCTTTATAACGAGAAAAAAATCTCTTCAAAATTGATACCTTTCTGTTGGCCAAACCCCTTCACAATTAATCTCACATTGTACCTTCGTTGAGGATTGTTTACTTTAAATTTCAAGTAAAAAACTCACTTGTTTTTCAATTCTCTTTAGCCATTATGCAATTTAGTGAACTTAAAAGTGTGACTTTCATGCAAAGGTTTTATCATTTTGCTTAGTATCTATCCATTTTGTTTTGTAGTCATCCTCAAAATTTCATCGAAACATTCAGATTCTATTCTATTGATAAGTAACACATATTTATCGGCTGATAAACATATAAAAAAATATTGATCTCTCATGGATTATCTGAGTGAAACAGTCAGTGTAGGCATGAGAGTTTCATGATGAACATCATCATGAGTATTGTCATCGACATCATCATCCATCTTATTAAATGTGGAAATATCACAATCTTTATCGCCTTTATGATCACCCTAAGTAACATCATTGACATGAATTGTCATTAGCATCAAAGGCATAGGATCCATATCACAAAGATAGTTATTATCATAGCAAATCACCTTATCCACTTTGTTGATATCCTCAATGACATCATTTTCAACTAACACCACATATCTGGACATCACAAGATTCCTTTCTACCAAATCATAGAACCGATAACAAAATTTATCTTTCCCATAGCCGAGGAAAATACATTGTTATATTTTCACATTAATCTTGAACCTTTTGTTCCCTGAAACATGTACAAATAATTGACACCTAAACATGCGTAAGTGATCGTAAGAAACCTCCTTTTTGAACTATGCCTTATTGGACATATCGCTATCTAGGAGGTCATTAGGAGAAAGGTTGATCATATGAGTCATGACATTTAAGGCTTCCCCTTAAAATGGGTTGGGGAGCTTCACCTTTGAAAATACATATTAAAATTTCTCAATCAACATCCGATTTATCCTCTCGGTCACACAATTTAGTTATTGTGCTTTCGATAAAGTTTTTTTGGTGTTATATCCCATGTGAATGACAATATGCATCATATAGGTTAATGCACTTTCCTTTTTTGTCACTACGAATGCACTTTAGCTTCTTTCCCATTTGCCTTCAACCAATATATAAAATTACTTGAAGACATCTGGAGTCTAACCGTTCATCTTTAAGGGATATACTCATTATTTCTTATAACAATCATAGATAATGGTTATGAAATAAAGTACGCTACCAAGAGTTTTTATGTAAGAGGACTGCATTTATCGATATGTATGAGTTTAAGGAGATTTGTCTTCTTTAGAGATGAGTTTCTATGTAATGAAATTCTCCATTACTTCCTGGCCATATAATAAGGGCACATCTTTAACTTTACCTATTTTACACACAAAAAAAGATTCCTCTTTTGCTAAACAGTTAAGCTATTTCTCAAACATGTGGCTAAGTTGCTTGTACCATAAATCAGTTGCTTCGTCACCCTTAGCCACATTTACGTCTCAATTTGAAACCGAGACTTACAACATGTATAAGTATAACATCCCGAAATATTTTTATCCGATTAAATTAGGATTATCTATTATTTTCGGTAATTTTGGATAATTCAGGCGTAAGAAAAATTAATTAAATACTATAGAATTTTGAAAAATATTTGAAATTGTTGGGCCGGTGCTCGGAGTGCGCCCATTCAATCGTTCGAGTATCGATTTAAATTTTAGGATTACAAAAAAATGTAATATATATATATATATATTATGTATAATAATACATAATAAAACATTAAAAGAGGGGGAGGGG
>JAOVVI020004384.1:0-17701 GCA_028571085.2 Nepenthes alata | reverse complement strand
ATAACCACATTAACCTAAATAAGACCCAGGGAATAATGGGCTAAGGGGACAAACGTGAACGACTCAAACGACGATGTAGATGAATGGACCAATCAGAAAGTCTCCCGGCCAAGCAGTCGACAACATTATTAGAGCATTCGCATCTAGCAGTCAAAGCATGCACATGCAGGTGCCTCCTGTAACCGCAGCTACAATCTGACGACCGGATCGAGAAGACTATTTGTGGCCACACCATCACCACAATGCGATATCTGATAAAGGCGACTCCTGTCAACACTCCAATGATTAATGAACCTAAATGAGACATCTGTCGTAAGTTTTAATGCCCAAAGTTTTCACCACGAAGCATTATAAATATCTATTGCCGTCACAAAGTGAGAGAGCCCTTTTTTGCATATTAGGGAGAGTCTTTTTGAAACCTTCGAAAGCTCTTTTGGACTTTGGGAAAAATCTCTTAACTTCCTGGAGCACAAGGAGAGAGCTAAACCCTATTTTCCTGATACAACTTTCATTCCTCTTTATTCTTAGTGAACTACTCACCGAGTACACCCTTAATGAGCCACTCACCGAATACATCCCCAGTAAGCCATCGACTGTGTGCAACCTATCGGAGTCCGATCTTCCATCTCTTTAAGCCGCCCACCGTCGGGCACAAAATAGGAACCCATTCATCTTCTCACCCCCCACTTAAATGTAACTCTATATTCTTTCATATCATTTTTTCATCTTTCTATTTTTTTTTAAAAAAATTCTGATTTAAGTATCGAAAGATAAATTAAAAATTAAATTTCGTCAATTCTTTGACCTCTTGTTCGTAATTTATAACGCACAGGTTTCAGATTAACAGAGATTATGACGTACCGTATTTTTAACCGAAAATTTGATAAAATTTTAATTGTAATACAAACGTCTTACTATTCAAATCACCTATACAATAAGCCTGTACAACACATAGAAATCCATCCAGATAAATTTTAACATCTATACAATACAACCTCAACAACACAAATAGGATCGAAATGTCACATTTGAACACATCATTAGACGAAGAGATGCCACTAGATACCATAATACAAACCATAATTACCTACGAAAGCCTATGCATCCATCACAATGCAGCGAAAACTAAACCATAATATGCAAGCAGATCTTTCTCATAATGTACAAAATTTACTCTATAGGCACAAATTTATAAAATCCAAGTCTACAAGTCATATTCCAATGTCAGCAACCTATCCAACTTCTAATCTTCTACTCCGTCTCATCAGGCGTAAGCCCATACGTATCTGAAAGAAAGAAAACAGTATAGATAAACCTAATACTCAGTAGAGCACAATAATCAAAGACAATAACCAATATACGTAAAATAAAGCAAAGGAATGGAATAAGAGCATAATAAACATGCATAAAAATAAAACATGATCAAATGCACTTTTGGAACACAAATAACTTTCATATTATGTTTCTGATTTTCTATGGATACAAATATCACATTCAAATTACCGATTTTCTATTTGCCTACGAAATCATACAAAAGCAGATATGGATAACAATATCGGTACTGACGGAACAGATAACAAATTTAGATGACAATATCGGTACTGACGAAATAAATAACGGATTCAGATGGCAATATCGATACTGACGAAATAGATAATGGATATCAGATAACAGATTTCGGAGTTCCATCTCTTAACTTATCTTAAGAAAACTTACACACTTAGTTCTTATCACTTAGTCCTCTCTTTCTGGAGGACGGTTTATGAGATATAACAAATTATTGAGTTTTCTACAATTACTTTGTATAACTTTTATGATTATTTGATACGGATACAAATAATCAATTCTTTATGAATTTCATGCCTTCACATACTTTCAATTATATGCGTAAATCAATATAAAGCTTAAACATGTAAGAAATTCTTACTACAAGGCGCCAAACATAACTTTAGAGCTTCCAGACAAAAAATTCCTTCATAATTACATGCAACATAAATTTTAGAATATATACAAGATAACATACAAAACGTACATATGGATAATTATCTCAAGTCACGTCTGATAATATTCTCAAAACACATAAAATTAACATGTACAAATTATATATACATAAATACCAAATAATCAATGTATCCGCATCCATGAAGCTAGGATTACAAATTTTTAAGTTCAAATCATGCATAAATTATGATTAATTTAGGTAAAATTCAAAGGGACGCGGGTTAGGGTTCTGATGAGTATAAAATCACACAAACTTACCAATTCGAGCACCCAATTGATAAATTAACACATTCAATGTACGGGTAACAATATTTTAAAGCCAATTTACGCAAAGTCCCAAAATAATTTGTGAAATCGTTCGAAGTGTGAGGTTAGAGTTTCATATCCGAAAAAAGATTAAAACTACAAAATATGATATAAAATTCACATATTTGCATGCTCAAATTATGGGTAATAATTATCTAAAGTCAACTCATGCATAAAACCCAAAATAAATGGTAAAATCTGTTCGGACGCGGGTTAGAGTTTTCAGTTGCAAAAAATTATTCCAATCTCACAAATTGAATATGAAATCGATGTATTTTCATATTTAGGTCATAGGTAATATAAAATATAAACTTAATCGGGTATTGAAACGAGAATACCCAAAAAAACGGAATAAAATTGTAAAAAAATAAAAAAATAGAGCATGTGTACACTTACCTCGACCCAAATCTATCACTTTTTCAACTAGCTCAAAGTCAAAATCAAACTCGAAAACCTTAATTTTCCTTCTTCTCTCTCTACCTTTGGCCCTCTATCTTTCTCCGCTCTTTTTTCTTCGCCATACCCCTCTTTCCTCGCATTATGTTTCATTCTTCATCATGTTACTATTATTATTATAATACATATATATATATTTTATTTTTTTTATTTTAAAATCTAATTCGATACTCGAACGACAGCACGAAAACACTTCAGGTGCTGACCCGACTAATCCAAATATTCTTCAAAATTTTATAATATTTAATTAATTTTTATCACACCAAATTATCAAAAATAATAAATTATTCTAAATTAATTGGATAAAAATTCGGGCTATTACAGAGATGAAGACCAAACCAGACTCGCTCCAATTCAACATGCAATAAAAGATCGACTGACTCTTTAATCCGTATAACAGTCTGGATACCATGGACGTATCAAAATCCTATATTTCATTAGCAATAATAAATGAATAAATATCTTGTTTGCAGATTTTTCGTAATAGTATTTAAAAAAAAATCTCCCCTTCTAAATTTTGTGGAGAAAAATGTAGTTAACATAACAATGAAAATAAAAATAAAAATAAATGGCATTTTACACTCCTGAACAACTTGCCCAAACACAATATCTTCTCAAGAGCCTTTGAGCCAACCATCTTACTTTTATTAAAAATATATATATATTTTTAGAGAAACTTTATAAACACTATTAAATATTATAATATCTTATTTATTTATTTATATAAATAGGTTCCAAAAAAAAAAAACCTCCATTAGTACTTTTTCATAAAAATCCAAACATCAGACAATAGGTTGAGTATTCCATTAAAATTACAAATATGATATGAATTAAGGTAGTTATCAATTTTTTTTGAACCAATTAATCAATCAAAAAGGCAAATCTTATTAATTAAAAATTACTAAAAATGTAGATATTAAAAATAAATAGATAAATCATAATATCATTATTTATAGTCAAAAATATCAAAAGATAGCCATATAAACGAATCAAAAACTTAGATACACAACTATTAGCAAACCAGTTCATCGATACAGCTAATTATTATATGAGAATTTTCCAGTCTCATACATCCCATGAAGGGATGCAGGAGCTATTAAAATCCTCACATTTTTTTTATTTTTACTCATATTTCCAACTATGTAGATTTTTCCCTAATAATTTAGACTGCTAAGATTAAAAATCTAATATATATCAATCTATTATCATAATCTTAACTGTCCAAGTGAATGAGAATAAAAAATAAAAAGCCCCTATCAGAACCTACAAATACAGGCATGATTAAGACAATTAAGATTAGAAATTAAGTCCAATATATATCAATCTGTTATCATAGCCCTAACTATTTTATCAATCTCCTAATTATCATTTGATTTTCATAATTGTTTCATCCCTGATATGTCTGGAGGACTTGGATTATTGTATGAAACCGTACCCATCAATCCCAAATTCTGGAAAAAAAAAAAAAGAAGAAGAATTTGCAGAGCTGCATACTTTAAAGCACATAGGAAGAGATCAGGGATTATACATACAGCAGAGATTTGTCAGGGAGGAGATGACTCTTGAGAATTTGATGAAGCGTGAGCTGTAGATTTGCTGCCGGTCGCTGCGTGATTCTCCCACTCTAACAGCTGAGTGGGCCGCGGTTCTTCGACTCTCTTCAGCTCCTTGACGAGCTCAGGGCACACAAAACTCGGCTGGTTGGTGGACGACAGTAGCCTTGCCCACATCCTATCTGTTATCACCACCTTGTTTTGTTTCTCAGTGATGCACTGCATACGACGATGAAAAACGACTCCACCGTCAACAAAATGACACGCATTGCCATGTATTTATTTATCTCAATCTTATTCTAAACTCTTATATTAATACCAACTTTGTTCTATATAAAATTACAAGCCAATTGACTACCAACCCCCGTTATCGGTCATTAGCCACTGATGCCCCAAACGTCTAAAAATCACTACATCAAAGACCAATCGACAGCGATAGAAAATGTTTTCTTGGTTATAAAATATCACTACGTCAAGAAATATCACTAAGTCACATTACTACCATCAACAAATGTAAATATTCTAGACATCGGAAAATGTGGTGTTGAAAGGTTATTTTTTTCTCGAAATCATCTTCCAAGGGAATTGTAAGCATTTCCCGTAAGCAAACGGAGTATCCGAGATGATTTCAGGGTTGAAGAACCTTACGTAAAACGGTATATAAGCATGTCGGTTGTTCACCGGACCGACCGTGAAGCCCGTGTATCCTGCCATTGCACCATGAATTGCACTCTGAGCAAGCAGTGTACAGTACACATTATCCGAAGCGTTGCCCGGAACCGCACGGATCATGTAGGTTGGATCTACAACAAAAGACAGCCTTCCTTTAATGGTATTATCATGTTTTTCAGACACCTCTAGAAAGAAAATATGATAGACAACAAGCTTTGAAATAACAGAAGATTCAGAACTGACCAATGTACTTTAGAGTTGTTTCCATCTTTTTCTGCTTGAAATGATCCTAAAACCACATAAAACAAAACAAAACAAAGCATTATGATGAGAGTATAGCAAGTATAGATCAAAATATTACATAATATAATACTATCGGCTGATATGTGTTGGTATTAGAGTCCTTAAATACTGATATTTCTTGATACTATAACAATATCGTGATATATTTCCGCATTAGTCGATATATCGGCAAATAAGACCTTATTAATGTACAATTTTTTAATATTTTTCGATCAAATATATTCGATACCAGTATATATTGTCTGATATAAATCTGACTGATATAGATATTTTCATCGGTGATCGCAAGATATCTGATAACATCAACAACAAAGCTATATGAATATGTTTTAGTCTTTCTACTCAATTTAATACAATATTCTCAAATAAGAGAATCAATAAATCATTTTTATCACCCCAGTATAAGTTTTCTAAGGTTTACCTCTTCATTTCTTTTTTTCTTAAATTATAACAAACTCATATTTTCTCATAGGCACTTCATTTGGTCTATATTTTAAGTATCGAGATTATCTTATACATTCTTCCCTTGCTCGCCTTATTTTTTCTATAGATATATCTTTTAAGTGTTTACAAATATTATCATTCCTGATATTATCTTTCAGTGTGGTTTCAATTATCAGTCTCCACATTCTCATCCTTGCAGCACTTAATGTTTATAAATGCACTTGAATTTCCTAACATTCTCATCCATACATGTAATGGCTCTAAATTGTTTTGTGAAATTTTCTTTTTAATTTTGAAGGTATATTTTGATCAAGAGTTCACCACCTTCATTTTGTAGGTCATGATTAAGTTTTCTTTAGCAATCAAGGCAAAAGCCATGAGTCTCAAAAGCCCACGCATCAAGCAAAACCACCTTGAGACAAGTTGCTCAGATTTTTTATTTTTCATGCAGTTGAAAATACTTGTAACTATGTTCTTGCATCAAATATGATGTGCAGGGTTATTTATGTATGAATAAAAGGGCTAGTATGTATCATATCGGACCATCCTGATATCAATTTTTCAACATTGCAATAATATAGCAATATAAACGTTACTTGGCTAATATACAAGCTAATATTTTCTTGTCAGCTTATAATTTTAAAAAATTTATTTTTCTTTTAATATATCCGATACCAATATGTGCTGCCTCAAACCGACATTGCCACGACCAATATCCGTTAAACTTTGTATTTGGTACTCATAAATTTTCTTGATATATTTGAACTCCAAAATGCCAAAACCAACATGATTTTTTTGTTGTATACAAAGGAGTTTTTATTTGTCTTATTTCCTATAAAGTTGATAAATTGGATGGATATGTGAACGAAATTCTTTTTCTTTTTCCAGCATTTTGACATGTATAATAACCATATTATGCGTTTCTTTTTTTACAGCATTTTCAAGTCGACTGTTTTTTATATATCGCAATGAACGAGTCCATCCTCTATAATCAAAGAGTGGAGTCACATGGGTTTTTCATCAAACCAAAAAAAAAAAATTTTCCCGGTCCTTAAGAATTTCTAACTTTGAACTGTAACTGCAAAGAAAATCTACAAGAATCAGTTGTTGAATCGAGAATAGCATTTTATACCTTCATTTTCTGAGATATCCACAACCCAACATCCGGAAGCAGCTTGTTTCCTGAGGCGTCCCGCTGATCTGTTGTATGGATACTTTCAGCGAGAAGATCTTGACCGGCACCTTCGGCTATAACAAGGACCATATGCCCATTTTCTTTAAGCTGTTTTTCCATATATTCAAAAAGTCCACCGGGACCTTCGAGATAAAATGGTGTTTCTGGAATCAAGCAACAGTCGACATCACGGCTGCCAAGTGTAGCATACATTGCTATAAATCCTGTTGATAAGGCAGCAGAATAAACCAAATAATTAGACTTAATGGGCCATTTATTGAAGGGTATAATCATAGATGAGAATATCGGCCAATGTGTATTGTTATTGGGCCACCCAATACTACAAAAAATATAGTAATATTTTGCCGTATCGGTAATATTTTGTGATATATTAAATATCAATACATATTGTCCGATATATCCAATAACAACCGATATTTTCAATTATGGTTTCAATAGATGCAAGGGCGTTTCATGACCCTTTTGTTAAGCTATTTTTGCCAACAATATATTGATAAGGAAATACATTCAATTTTAAAAATGAGGATGATAACAGTGCTGTTGCAATTCAATGGTCAGTACACAATTTTGAGAGAAGCATGTCTAATTTGCCTCATAGTTCCTGTTCATTCTCAAGCTAGAAGTATGGACACCGACACGGGACACTAATACATCATAATATCGACACATTAGCATACTATTTTGCTAGAAATAAAGACAAGATATGCTGAAAACACGTTAACTAAAATCAGTGTTGTTGCGTTCCAGATCCGGGGGTTCGTGCAACACAAGTGTTTCGGGGTGTAAGATATGGAGAAGGAGAGATTGAAACCGAGTTTTTACGTGAAAAGCCTCCTCTTGAATGAGGAAAAACCACAAGGCTTTGGGCCCGTAGAAATGCTTCACTATGTATAGAAGTCTTACAAAGTACAAGTTTTGGGAGTTCCTTCCTTGTCGCTTGTTTGTGTTTCTCTCCTTTGGAAGTTCTCTCGTTGGGAAGCGTTGTCGCCTTCGTTCCTTCTTGTTGGGAAGCTTTGTCGCCTTCGTTCCTTCTTGTTCGAAAGAGAGGAAAAAGGTGCAAAGGTCGAAAAGTCCCCCTGAGGCAAAAGTCTCTGCTAAGTATTTATAGGAGAAATTGTGCCGTTGGAGAGAGGACACGTGACAGCTGGCGTGTGGCCGAGAAGCTGTCCACCTATCCTGTTGGTCACGCCAGGCGCGTGAGAGGCCATCCGCCTGCCCTGCTGTCCATGTCAGGAATGATGGCGTGTGCAGGTAGGCACGCCGCTGGGGCCTCTGGCAGGGCCTGAGCGTGTCGGGTGCGTAGACTCTAGGTGTCAATATTGATTTGACTAGGCGTGCTCTGTGAATGTGGCGTCTTGCAGTGGCAACAGGTTCCTTGGAAATCAGCAAAGTTGCTTAGTTGGCGCTTTCGGCCATGTATGAGATGGTCCTCATCCTTATGTGGCGTGCCTTGTCCCTCTATGAGTTTACGGACCCGTTCGAGGGAGGTAGCTCTCGGACGGTAACTGCCTTTTGAAGGACTTGAAGGATCTTCGGTTCCTTGTGAAGGGTCCTCGGATTTTTTCTTGACTTCTCGGACTATTCTGGAACCTGATGGAACCTCTGAGGCTCTCGAGTTTCCTCTCCTGATCCTCGTACCTGAGGGCCAGGGTTCTCGGACGCTTCTCAGGCGTCCCTAACGTCGTCGGCTCCTTGTGGTGTCCTCAAGCCCCTGCTGGTTAAAGGGACCTCTCGGACCTCTGCCGTTAGTTTGGCCTTTTGGAACATTAGCCAACGTTCTCGGGCTTGTCAGGCCAGCCGAGCGTAAGAAGCTAGCTGAGACTTTTGGGACTCTTGGGTCATTCAGTCCTATTGGGCCGTGGACATGTCTCTGGGCTTTTCACTTGGGCCCTTTCTTTGGGCCGTGTTTTATGGGCCCTTATATTAGGACCCAACAAGTGTATTATTTTTCTAATTACTAAGCGACACCATTTTATAATAAATTATCGATAAATGTGCATATTAATTGTTTTTCACCCAAAAACTTTTATAAGAAAATATGCAATTGAACCAATATATAAGTTATGCTATTACATTTTCAACAAACTATTATAAATAGTAATAATAATAATATAACTTAATAAATTAAGACAAAACTCAAACTATTAATTTTTTTATATATTAATCAACACTTATATTTTAACTTTATCATATTATACAATGTAATTATAAAAAGATATAAAATATAAGTAAAAATTCTGAATAAAAATACATCCAAAACATGTCCCCATGTGTGCCAAAAACGTGTAAGAATGTGTCAACTTTAAAAAAAAATAAAATAAGCATGTCCATGTTTATCAAATCAAGCTCTTATATAAAACTATGTACGGGCAACAGAATCATCCTGATAGGTGAAACTGCAGGCGTTCACAACAAAACAGGATGAATACCATGCACATAGGCAACCTAAGATAAAAAAAACTTACCACTATAGCGACCCATTAACTTAACAATACCAACACCATTCTCAACACTTTCAGCCTCAACATGAGCTGCATTAATAGCTCTCTGAGCCTCCTCTACTGCAGTGTCAAAACCAAAGGATTTGTCTATGACCTGCCGAAGTTAATGTGAAAGCATGAGGTCTCATCCTGATTTAACTCAATATTCTCTAAATTGGGAATCAGAAGCAGAAGATAAGCACGGCTTAAGCAGTACCGGAATGTCATTATCGATGGTCTTCGGGATCCCAACAACTGCAACTTTCAGACCACGCCTCCTAATTTCCTACACGATGTGGTGCAAAAAGCTACAGCTATACAACAATCTATACAAGCATCCCAACAGTGCCAAAAGTTTTGAAAATGTATAAACTCAAATTTACCCCAAAAATGGCAGATGCCCCTTTCTGACTTCCATCTCCTCCTATAATGTATGCCTGAAAAGAAACAATATGCCCAGACCACTGATGTAAATATTAACCAATATTTATTAGTATCGAGGATCTCCAATACCGATATTTTCTGACACAGCAATTTATCCAGATAGGTTATTATACTTGTAATATGTCGCAATATATCAACTAATACAGCCTATATCTCATAGATATGGCCCTGTCAACTTACTATTTCATGAATTTTTTTCTTTTGATATATCAAATATTGATACGTATTATCCAATATGGTCATAACAGAAAATGATACTGATATTTTCATCCATGCCTAAGATCTTGCATCAATCCAGCATGCTAGCAGAGTTACTAAATTTCTACAACCTGTCAGATCCTTCATCGATTATGCATGTTAGCAGAGCAGCTAAATTTCTACACGCGGCTATTTGTTGATCATAAGTGGGTAAATAATTAACAAAAGAATTTGTGATTTGTGTACCTGGTTTATTCCTCGATCCTGAATGCTATCAACTATCTTTGAGGTATCATGACCACCCCGTGATGTACCAAGGATAGTGCCACCCGACTTATGAATGTTATTGACAGATTTTGGTGTCAAGGGTATGGTATTTCGAGCATAGAAACCTCTATATCCTCCCTACATATATGCAAAATCTTTTGATATTAAATAAATTCATAGAATTTTGCTCAAAATTAGACTAAACATATAGTTCCAATTCACTGATTCAACTAGAAATGAGGTAGTATTAAAAGAAAAAAAAATTCCTTTTGTAAGAATCCGTGGTATCACCTTACTTTATTTGATAGTGGTAGAACTTTTTCCATTTTTTAAAAAGGGTAGAAGATTTTTTTCCCCATGTCATGTCAAATTTGCATCAAAAGAAGCGAAAAAGAAATATTTCTCACATAATATCCCATTCCACACCAACATGTGTCTAGGCTTATCACAATTAAATATTGAACAAGATTTGGTTGTTCTAACTTCATGGAATTTGAAATGAAACCATCACAGTAACATCAACTCAAATGTTATTTAAAAGCATACAGCTCATTGCAGTAGTAAGAGAGTACATGTTAAGAAGAAGGAAACAAAAATCAATGTTTTAAGGAGCTTTATCAAGAGCAAGTTAACATGCCATTGCTCATTACAGCAAAGAGGTGTACTTACTTCAATCCCAAGTACCCGGGTCACTCCGTACATGTGGTAGAGACCACATACTAATTCTCTGATTACTGTGTTTAAACCAGGACACAGACCACCACATGTTACAATGCATGCTTGTACCTCCTCTGATTCAAAATAAACCTAAAAAACCAACATTTATAAGTGTTATTCACACTAACATTAGAAAAAAATAATTTAAAAGATATAAAGAAGTGTTGTGAGAAATGGAAGTGTAATACCCGCTGACCAGGTCCAGCACGTCTAAAATGTGTCCCTCTTGGACTATCCTTGTGAACAACTATCTACAGACAGCAGAAATCTAATCTCAAGTTACACATGTGAAAGATTACTGGCGCTCATTAAAAACATTACATGAGATTTTACGGTCAAAGTAATTTATCTAGCTCCCCATTAAACTCAAGAAGCTGCTAAATAACAAAAGGTGGCAGAAGAGCTTATAATTGATTGAAGTTTTTCCATCAAATGATTAGATAAGAGGATTAATGATATTTACCAATTCAATAGTTAGTACCACAATGAAGGGTAATAAAGGGAAAATGGTATGTTGAGAGGAAATATTACCATCTGTCCAACACTATCATCATCATTAACAAAATACTGCCTGGTGAAATAGAAGACCAAGACACAAATATTAAATCCATGTCCTTCATCATTAGGAGTATATGACAATAAGTAAATTAACAATAATAAATAATTAAGACATTAGAGTCAACAAACTTACTTCACAGCTGCGTAACAAGGATTATATTGCAGTGGATTAGGATATGTCTGCACAAAATCATTTCAAAATGTCAAAAACGCATTCGATATTGTCATACAATAGAACATTCCCACATTAACCACATATACCCTGCTGTATGAGTTTTCTTCTTTGCCTCATACTTACCATAAAATACCTTTATTTTTCATTTCTTACTCTTGTGTTTTGGAACGGCCGCACAACTGAGAGAGCAATAGCTCACAAGGTCATTTTACTCGTACGAAGCACTACACAAATTACTTCATCTAACACTGTATTCTTGGTACTTCTAGGAGGCCCAAGGAGAACATGCACATCAATGGAGAAATTAAATTGAGCTATTTGGCACCAATCTGAAACCATAGGGTGTTCAAAACTAAATTTATGCCCTTATTTTGCAGTAATATGACAAATTCATTTTTCATATTTTTCTTTGAACCAAAGCAAGAAGCAGGGATTGACCAATCTTCACAGTATGCTAAACCCTCAGATGGTGAACTTTACAAAATTTATTTAGAGTAAATATACGCATAAACCGTAACTAAATCTAATAAAACTATAGTCAAAAGCATGATAGTTCTAACGTAGAATCAAATTTTAAGATTTAAGGTTGGATGTTGACCATTGAAACCAACTATAGCAAAATCATAACCGTTTTAAGTTCATATCTAGCAAAAGAACAAAACCAATAATCGCTGAAGTACATAGACAAAAGTTTCAGCATCTAGGATCGTTTCTTCCGTGAAACCAAACAATATCAACAATTAGATAATGTAATCTCAGCAATTTATGTCGTACAATTCCTCATTAGTTCTACTCATTTCAACAACTTATTTATCAGCACTCATTCTCACCCCTTCAAATTTACATTTGAAAAGACTTGCAAATGGAGCATGAATCATGTCAACAATTTTATGAATATAAGACAAAATCAAACATTCAGCATATCCTTCAATACTTCAGGATCCTTCAATTTCAGTAAAGGAGTAATCAATCTAAACACAATATTTAAATCGCCCAAACAAAACGGAGTCCTAGATTGAAAGGCAAAAGAACGCAAGCAATCGACAGATAAACTTTACAAGAAAACATGAAATGCCAGAATTGTACTTACAGGAAGGTCAGGAATGAAATCACATAAGTGAGGAACATCTTCGAGAACATATCCACACGATCCAGGCACAATCTTCTTAGGAGAAGAAGTAGCATCCATTCCGCCGTTCGATGCTCCGAGCTTGACAGGACTCATCGAAGATCTGACGACGACAGTTCTAGTGTCACCGGCGGCTGCAAAATAATACTTAGTACGATCGAAGCAACGGAACTTCGGGAGAGATAGTGAAGAAACACTAGAAAAGGCATCCATTACTACAAGTAGAAGAAATACTAGCTATTAGAGATCACACAAATAAAGACTGAGCCAGAGACTTCTGAAGTACCAATAAATTAGTGGTAGTAATGCCAAGCGGAAATGGATGGTGGACAGAAGTCCAGGTGGCCAACTATAGTGACTTTTGTGATACGCTTCTACAGCGGTAGTGGTGCTGGATCGGAGGGAACGGAGGAGACAGCACCCTAGGGAAGAAGGTGGTTGTGGAAAGGAACGCGACGGCAGCTACGTCAGAACAATATTTAGACGATAGTCGAGATTTCGGCGATGTACAAAGGCCGTGCAATAACCTCCATGGCCACCTCTGAGTGAGGCTCGGGTGGCTGCATCTACTTAAAAGATAAGAAGATTTATTTTTTATTTTAATAATTATTATTTATTAAAAAAATAAATAGATAAGGTATAGAAGATAAAGCTCCCCAAATTCACTATGAGGGCATAGTTATTATGCTAAAATATTTATGATAAAAAGGCAAAAGAATTTATGCCTATAGGTTATGAAAATTTAAAAAATAAATAAATAAATAAAATATGTTTCATACATAAAATAAATTATAAATAATAAATGGCATTTTAATAATAATGCAGCAGCTTAGTTGATTAAAATAATTTAAATTATAATTGTTAGGTTCATGGCTGTAATTTTAAATTTTGAGATTGTATTTAGAGTATATATTTTTAAAAATAATATTATATATCTAAAATATAGTTATAATTTATGAATTAAAGATTACTATTTTTTAATACATATTATTTATTATTTTAAAATAATAATCTTCATTATAACATCAGCTTTATTTATTTTTTTGATAATAATTTTACATAATTTTTTTAAAATAAATTAATAATATAATTATAGTTTGATGCATCTCAAGAACCAGCATTGATATATGAATTAGGGAGTCGTTTTATTACTCTTAAATATTTGAACAATAACGGGTTCGGTCTTTATAATTCTAAATCTAGATCCTGGGTAACACATTAGAAAAATAAAAAGTAAGAAATATATAAAACATACTCATCGGTATATATTTTGATATTCAAATCAGTGATCTTTCTATTTGGATATAAAATATACAAGAAAATGATTGTGAGAATATAGAGAAGATGAGAATGAGTATATATATAGAGGATAATACTCTTTTTTATATACTCATTTAATTGATAGCTTTTATATTTATACGCTCATCAAGTTGAGTATCTTTTTTCTCTCTTTTTTTGGTCATCTTTTCTTTTTATCCCCTTTTCTTTGTGGGGAGACTTTAATTATAGTAAAAGGCGTCGTTTGGTTGGTAAACGCATAAAATTAATGCGTAAGTATGATGACACTTCGGTTCAGTCGTGAGGGCATTAATCGTATGTATAACGATCGTCTCAATTTAATAGTAAAATCGATTGGCTATTAACTATTAGATCGACTCAATCATCGTATGTATCTAATCATTAAGCAACTTTTTATAATTTTTTAATATCTGATTGTTTACATTGTATCCCATAATTCATACGTTTATGCGCCATTTGTTTGATAGATTTTAAAGCGTTTTCTATTAAGCCGTTAATATTTGGGCATTTTATTTACTTGAATATTAAGTTGGTCCGTTTCTGACCATATCCATCATAATCAAACTAGATCTATCCGACCTAAATAACTAAAAATATAAAAATGGATAGATACCTTGGGTCATTCCTTATTTGATTCAATTATTTGTGTCAAATGAGTGGGGAGTGATGGTGATACAGATAAACATTATATATAATTAATAAATAATTTTTAAGAGCTTAAAATTAATAGGTAAATTTACCATAAAAATTATTAATTATTAAAATAATAATAGTATAATTTCTTTTTCATAGGCCAATATTTTTTTCAGAACCCTTAAGGCTATGTTCAAAATGGGAAAACTTTTGGCTATTTTTAGACTTTATTTAAGAAAAATAGAATTTAAGAAACATAAAATAAAAAATATAAAAAAGAGATATTTTACATAATTTTCATTGGATATAAATTAATTTTAATAATATTTTAAGAATATATGATTAAAAAAAGTTATTATATAAGTTTATAATAAATTTTTATATTTAATAAATAATAGAAATTTGGCCTAATTTATAACCAAATTTATTTTATTTTAAAATATATTTATTTTAGTTATCTAATATTTTTATGTGTGTTATTAAAACAATATAAATTATATTTTTCATATTTAAAAATATAATTACATTTATAAATGTAGAAAGCTAAAAATATATTCTTTTAATTAATATTTAGGTCAACTAACTAATGAAAACACTTAGTTAACCGTTTATTTTTTTTCTATGATTTATTAAAATATTATGTATTGTTAATTAAGTTTGAAAAATTAACTATATTATAATAATTTAAAAGATAATTATTATTAAAAATATTTATAATTAATATATAGTGTTGACCCATTGATAATTAAAATACTTTATACGACGCTCTACAAAGATAAGTATTAGAAAACTTAGATTCAAATAATTAGTTTTAGGAGGATTAAATTAAACTTAAATTTGGCTAATTAATTCAATAAGTTTAAATTAAATAATTTATCACATTTTACATATACTTTTTTATTATGCGGAAGGATTTTTGTGACTTTTGATAACTATGAATCAAATTATTATAAAGTAAATTTAATTAATTAAATTATTATAAGTAAAATTATCAAATAATATATTAATAAATAATTTTTATTATATATCAGATAATTAAAATTTTATAAATATCCATTTGATACGTACCTGGATTCGACTTCGAATAAATTTAGATTCGTCTGGATTGTGCGCACCGGCTCCGTTCACTTAGTTCGAATATTGCATACCACTAAAACGAATAAGAGGTCAGTGTGTTAGTGGAAGATTGTCCCATTGAAAATACTCCGACGCTTAAATCATTAAAGACTTCTAAATCAGGAAAAGTAAACTGAAAAGTAAGAGAAAGTGAGAGAGTTGATCGATCGGGAGTGCTGGCTTGTCGAGGACGTGAGCTGTTACTTCCTACTTACGGAGAGCGTGAGGAGGCGAAGTTCCGAAAGCGTGGAAGCTTTCGGGAACGACTCTCGAAAAGCCGATTAGGTCTCCAAGAAGCTGGAGGCCTTTAGTGGGATTTTGAGGACGAACGCCTAGATAGAGTGGAAGAGACGATAGACCTCTATCCAGTACTCTGTAAGCGCTCGTGGGTGCCTTTCTCAGTATGGGCTAAGCGTAAGTAAGCCTATGTACGTAAGAGATTGCATGTAAGTCAGAGCTTGTCTGTAAGAGCTTTCGTGTGTAAGTCAGAATGTGTCCCCTGAATGAGAATTCTCGGGTTTACTTAAAGGTTGGCAGGGTGATCTTCATTGGTTGGAAGACGTAATCCCCTGCGTTATTCTGGTCGGCCTCCCTTCCTCAAACGACGCTAGTTGCCAAACTGGCTGCGATTGCTTCCTTCCACGGTGGTCAGCGGCTTTCCAAATTTTTCACATTTCTTCTGTGTATTTTACCGTTGGAGAGCCCCAGTTGGCACGTGATTGGGAACATTTGGCGCATTCCTTATGGGAAGGGCGTTGATTTTGTCAATGTCCTTTTTTGGGTGCCGGCTAAGATCGTGAAAGATGTTGGAAGAGCCGTTGCCGACTGTCGGATGGATCGTTGGCTCAAGTGGGCCCAAGTGGGCCAGGCCCGTAAAAAGCTTTTTTGGGTCTGCCGTTACAGTACATCCGGTCAACGCTCGAGTTGACCGTCTATACGCGAGTTAGCCGTCTGTTGAGGTCGAGACGGTCAACACTGGCGTTGACTGTCTTGGGCTTTCCAGGATTTGGGCATGCGTCTCTTGTTCGGCCGTTTTTGAGTTGACTGTCCAGCATGCCGTTTTTTGCCTCCGTTGACCTTAGGCCTCCGTTGACCTTAGACCAGTCCATTTTCGGTGTACCCATCACTATTATTAGATACTACTTATAAAAATATTTAGATTTTTAATAAAAATAAATAAATATGTTTTTTTAAAAAAATAAAAATATAATAAAAAAACTCAAATATAAATTAAAAAGCTACTTTCTCAACTTCACAGCCCATAAACCGCCATTGATTACAAGTTTCTATAATTACTCTTTAATGAAGAGTCCATTTATTTAATGTTGTTATTTTTATTTTCTTTCTTTTTTTAAAATTTACATAGGCCCTATGCATAAAAAATCTAAGCATAAAAAAATTATTAATTATATGACATTAATATTTATATTATTAGAGATTAAAATACAGAACTCGAGGCCAGAATACTTTTGACTAAATTGGCACACAACCTTCCATGCCGATTTGGGAATAATTGCTCTCGTTCTTTGGATGAATAAAATTTAACAAATGACATTTGAAATTTAAAAAAATTATTTAAATAATTATTTTTTAATTTTTTATTATCAAATTATCTAATAAATATTAATATTATAAAAAATTTATAAAAAATATTACATATATTTTTTTTATATTTAGATTTTTTACCATTAAATTTTTATTTAATAATAGAGAATAAAAATATATCAAACAAATATCTCAAGAGACTTTTAAGCC
>JAOVVI020004383.1:0-17702 GCA_028571085.2 Nepenthes alata | reverse complement strand
CTTTGATTCCCTTTGATTTTATTTTACTTGAAAGATTACGATTTTATTTGATTTTATTATGCTGCGATTTTATTTGATTTGCTTTTAATTGATTAAGATTTTCTTTTCTTTTAAGAATTTAAGTCATATTTAGTTAAAAAATTATATTTCTTTCCAACTTAGTTTAGGATTCGAGTTTTCTATATACGAACCTTACTTTTATTATATGGATGATGGAATTGATAAATGAATGAATGTTTAGAGAAATCGAATGCAATTGGCTATTCGTGACTTTTCCCCCTCTCCCCCTTGGTTTGATTTCGTTCTTGTCTCTATTCCTCTAGTTTTTGTTCTTGTCTCTACCCATTTATTGTTCTTTTCTCAACTTTTCCTCTCCTCCCTACATTAAATTGGTATCAAAGACTAATTCCATACAACCACACACCATCAATGTCATCGCCAACTCCTTTGGTCCTTGGCCTTCCACCCCGTCATTACCTTCGACAATAGTCTCGTCCCCGTGTTTCTCACCACCACACCGGCACAAACAGTTTCGCTTCTCTGAATCTCATCTCCTTCGTCTGCGCCCATCGTCGCCTTCATTGCCGTCTCCGTCACCTTCATGGCCGTTGTCGTCGTCGCCGTCATCATCGCCAGACCAAGCAAGTGCTGCCTGAAAGGGAGGGTGTGCGCTGATCATCCGTGTCCCTTCTCTTTCTCCACGTCTATGTGCTTAAAGCCCTTGATATAAAAACAAAAACAAAAAAACAAAAACAAAAAAAAAACAAAAGAACAAAAATAAAAAGAAAAAAAGAAAAGAGAGGCTAACCACAAGGCAAGGCAAAAAAAGAAAAGCAGATTGAAAAAAAAAGGAGCGGAAAAAAGAAAAGAAAAGAGAGATAACAAAAAAGGAACAAAAAAAAAACCATTTTTGATTGCACATCTCTTGACCAAACGTCTTTGTTCCTTTAGACGACATTGGCAGCTCGGTCCAATTTCAACTCCCCTCTTACGTGTCTATCAATGTTGGCGGCTGCTTACACCGCTACTCGGCTTGCGGTTGGAATGTTTACTACATAATTTTTAACTGACGGGGTCGAGTTCCAGCCACCCAGGGAGAATTGATGTGGATATTTAAACTATATCAAGTTAGAAAAGATTTATTTTGATTCTCTTTGATTTTATTTTATTTGAAAGATTACGATTTTATTTGATCTTATTATATTGCGATTTTATTTGATTTGTTTTTATTTGATGAAGATTTTCTTTTCTTTTAAGAATTGAAGTCATATTTAGTTATGAAATTATATTTCTTTCCAACTTAGTTTAGGATTCGGGTTTTCTATATAAAAACCCTACTTCTATTGTATGGATGATGGAATTGATGAATGAATAAATGTTTAGAGAAATCAAATACAATTGGCTATTCGTGACTTTTTCCCATTGGTTTGATATCTTTTTTGTCTCTATTCCTCTAGTCTTTGTTATTGTCTCTACCCCTTTATTGTTCTTCTCTCTACTTTTCCCATCCTCCCTACATCACCTCTCCACATGGTCTATGTAGAAGCGTGGAATTTGACCTTGTCTTCCTTGAGTGGGTTTTTCTTATTCATCTTGACAAAATCCATCAAGACAAAGCTCCTATTGGTAGTTCCCATCCTATAAAAATGTTGTATTCCTGATTCCTTTTTTTGGGGTAAGTTATTTATGTGAGTAGTTCCCATCCTATGAAAATGTACTATTCTTATTCATCCTGACTGAATCCATGGACTTTCTGATGTAGATTTTTATTTGAGTTATTAGTTTGGGTCTAGTTTATTAGCAAAGAAAATGCTCTCTACAATTTTTGGTCTGTTGTGTGATGTTATATTCCCCCTGTGGTGGAAATAGCATTTATTTTATAATATTTTATTTTATTTTGTGTGAGTGAATTGCAGCATGCGAACTGTTGTTGTATCCAATTATCTCTTAACTTTTGTGGTGTTTGCTCTATCCGGCCAGAATATTTGTTTTTTTGTCTGTGTGCATGTATGTTTATCTGTGTGTGAACTGGAATAAGCCCATAATTGACAGTGTATCCTTTCATTTATTCATTTGCATTTGTGTATTAGTGTAAGCCAATCATAGTTGTTTCTATTTATTTTCGGTTGTTTACTTCACCTGACCAGAATCTTGGCTTTGTATGGTTCATAAGATGTAAAAACCATGGCGGACAACTATGGGCTACTATTTTATTCATTGAAGATTGGTATTGAAAAATTTATGATTCCATTCACCCCGTGAGTTATGTCTTAGTTGTTCCAGAAAAATTCCCTATGAATTGAGAAAAAGACAAGTTTAGACCCAACTATAAAGGGAGCACCAATAACTGAAATGTTGATGCATGTAAGGAATAAACGGATCTAGAATATGACATATAAATTTGTCAAGTAAACATGCATTCGATTGTTATCACCAAATATAAGGCAAGAGAGAAATTGCTATCAAACGTAACCAAGGATCATGTGGTGATAGAAAACTCAAGAATAAACTAGTTTAAGAGAAAAAAGCTCAGTAGTTCTTTAGCCATTAAAAGACAAATGCACCATATGAAAGTCAACTTACTTGTAGATTGCACATATATGTTAAACCTTAGCAAATTTACTACTAATATGCAACCCCTATTGAAACATGTCATCAAACTTGCTCACTATCAACGGATCTGGACACTACTTGTGGATCTTCCTTTACCAACTCGATCCCTTTTAACGCCATTGGAATTTCAATATTCATGCCACCAACATAATTCTAAAGGCTGACAGCTAGGAATAAGTGTGAAGTTTTGGGGTTGAGAAAACCTGGGGTAATCGTTCTCACCAATTTTGTTTTCTGTCAAGAGAATTTCCTCCCCACTTTTTTTAATCCTTAATTGGCTCAATATTTCTCTCAGAAGGTATACTAGGTTGTGAGTGAAGTGGGGTAGTTTTGGGAGGACAAGAAATTGGGGTTTTAGAAAACTTGCGCGAAAGAAAGTAGGCTTGTCACTCAAGTGCTGGATGGCACTACGCTTGCACACCACATTCGACATTCAAAAGATGGAGTTGCACGAAGCGTGCATGCTAGATTTTGCTGCATCGTTGTTCTAGCGATGTATCACACGAAGCTCACACTCACTTTTTGCTAAATGTTGTTCGAACATAAGGTTACACAGTGGTCTCACACCAAATTTTGTTTCATGTACTTTGTACACTAATTGACGATGTGCGAACGCCACATTCTAATATGATTGCTCGACCGCCAAAAAACGCACAACAATCATATTCTTGATTGAGCTTGCTTTGCATTCCAGTTGAGCAAAAAACACTAATAAAATAGGACTCAAATGATATTCAACTTGGACAACAAATTTTGTCTTAGAATTAGCTAATATTTAGAAACCTAACACGCTCTCCCTTTGGCAATATTGTAACAAGACCACTTTATAATACTCAGAAAAATATAAGTTCCAACTACTGCTTGATCGTAACTTATTTCTGGAAGACCAAATAGACCCATCAAGACCAATCAAAATATGATGTCGTGCAGCATTTTTTAACATGCTTCTTGAAAAAGGAATAACTAAGTAATGTATCTGTTTAGGGAGAGAAATAGAGGAAAAGACTTAGTACTAAATGAGTACTAAACTTTTATATTTATAGAATTGTATGAGTATGATTACAATTCTATCCTTTACCCTAGTAACATTCCTCAAACTGGTGCATATATTATATGTGCCAAGCTTGTTACAAATGTATTCAATTTTAGGATCTCTTTAGAATTTATTGAATAAATCAGCAAGTTGATTGCTTGAACTAATATAGGAGGCGGCTATATCCTTTGTCAATAGTTTCTCCCGTACAAAATGGCAATAAATCTCAATATGCTTAGTCTGTTTATCAAAAATAGAGGGTTTGAGGAGATGTGTAATGTAGCTTAATTGTCACACATTAATTTTATTAGTTAATAATAGTTTACTCCAAGCTCCGTGAGGGTTGCCTTTGTCAATAAGAACTCATATGTAGTTCGCACCATTGAGCGGTACTAAGATTCTACACGATAATGTGATACCACAACATGTTTTTTACTTTTTAGGATATTAATTTTTTACCTACAAATACACAATACTCAGATGTAGGACAATAGTTAACTAGAGAACTTATCCATTCATCATTTGAATAACCTGTAATGTCAAAATATCCTCTATTCCCATAGTGAAACCCTTTGCTTGAAGCCCGTTTGATGTATTGAAGAACGTGCTTGACAGCTCCCAAATGACATTTTCGTGGAGAGTTCAAGAATTGACTTACTACAAAAACTGCAAAGAAATATTTTACGAGTTATAGTGAAATAGTTAAGTTTGCCAACAAATCTTCTATATTGTCTTGGATCAGGTATCAATGTTTATTTATCAAGCAACAACTTGATGTTGGAATCCATTGGCAAATCACATGGTCAAAAGCCTAGCATACTTGCTTCACTCAAAGTGTCAAGAGTGTACTTGTGTTGAGAAATACTCCATGTTTCGATCTTGCAACTTCAATCCCCAGGAAGTACTTAATGGTTCCAAGTCTTTTGTTTGAAATTGTTGTTGTAGAAAAGATTTTTAACTCTTATGCTTTTTACATCATCTCCAATGATAATTATATTATCATCATAGACAATTAGCTATAAACGTTTTCCTGTTGATAAATGTTGATAAAAAACTGAATGGTAAACACCACACTGTTTCAATTCAAATTGTAGAACAATCATACTAAAATGAGCAAGCCATGCCTAATGTGATCGGCTTATGCCATACAAAGAATTTTTAAGAAGATAAACCTTGTCAGACTCTCCCTTGAGCTACAAACTTAGGTAGTTGCACTATATAAACTCTCTCTTGCAAATCATCATCAAAAGGCATTTTTTATGTCCAATTGGTGTAAGGGCCAACAATACATAGTAGCAAACACCAAAAAGATATGAACAAAAGACATCTTAGCATCGGTGAAAAGTTATCACCATAATCACGTTTGTAAATTTGGGTATAACCCTTGGCCACTAGTCAAGCCTTATGGCAATTAATAGTTTCAGCAGGGGAAAGCTTCAAGATTTAGATCCATCAACAATCTATGAATTCTTGCCGAGAGGAAGAGAGACTAATTTTCAGGTACCATTAGAGTGCAAAGCTGACATTTCATCGACTATAGTAGTACGCCACCCTAAATGCGTAAGGGGTTTACTAACATATTTAGAAATGGTGATAGAAGAAAAAGAAGTAATGAGGGGTTTACTAATGAAGAAAACGTGGGTGACAATGAATGGTAGGAGATAGCATTGGAAATAGGACATGGGATGGTACAATTACGAGTACCTTTACGTTGCGTAGTTGAGAAGTCCAGATTGGATTGATGGTGGACTAGTGAAGGTTCCGAAGGAAGTGAGTTGATTGGTGTTGGCATGTCTTGTGGAGGAGTGCAAGGGCATCGTACATACACATGGGTATTTGGTTTGTTTAATTGGGAGGGGCTCTCTACATGTTCGGACTCAAATGTACCCTACAAAGTAGTAGATGGGGTAGGGGAATCTAGAGGAAGAAATAGAAGAATGGGAAGAGGAAATGCCTCAGTCACATAATTTGAAGAGTGTGAAGGAGAAGTAGGGGACAGACTCAAAGAATATCACATCTGTACAGATAAAGGATTTGTGTACCTGAGGAGAATAACATTGATACCTCTTTTGTTGGCGTACCCAAGAAAAATCATTTGAGAGAACATGGAGCTAATTTGTTAGATCAGGAGAGATTGTGAACGAAGCATATGCTTCCAAAGATACATGGAGGTAATAAGTAGAGAGAATCACAGGGGAAAAGAATAGAAAATGGGATTTTGTCGTGGAGCATAGACGAAGCATACTTTTAATTAGATGGTAGGAAATAAGGATCGTATCATCCCAAAATATCAAAGGGGTATTCATATGAAGAAGTAATGTACAAGGAGTTTCCATAAGGTGTCGATTCTTTATCTTAACTACCTTATTTTGTTTTGGAGTTTGAGAGTAAGAATAATGGTGGATGATACCATGTGTAGACATGAGGAAACAAAATGTGGTAGAAAAATAGAAACACTTTTGATTGATCTTTCATGAAATATAACTATATTGTTCGAGAGTAATCATCAATAAATGTGAAAATATTGACAACTGTCATGGAGAGAATACGACTTGAACCCTAGATATGTGAATGGACTAACATGAAGGGGGCAGAGGTCTATTTGTTGACACAACTCACAACAGGACTACAACTATGCTTTCGTGGTTAGTTAGAATTATTACTTAGAATCATCTTCTTCAGTGAAGATAGAATTGAATAACTAAGGCGACTGTGTATTTGCTCGAGTGTGGGTGAAGCGGTAGGAACTTCAATGTCCAAATAGTACAAGGCATGGAAGTCATGCTCGAAACCAATCATTCTATACGTCCTCAGATCCTAAAAACAACAAAATCAGGAGAAAAAGTTATAGAATAATTAATGTAGTTTGGTTAATTTGCTAACAAATAACAAGTTAAATGAAAATTTTGGGAGATAAAGAACATCTTGTAAAGAGATTGAATAAGTTGGTCAAACCGATTCGATCCTGCTTATAAAGGTAGGAGAGCCATCTGCAAGCGTGACATTGACATTGGGTAAAGTATCTGAGTGACTAATATGGAAAAACAATGTGACATTACCACTCGTATGATCAGTGGCACCAGAATCGATCACCCATGGGCTTCGATGTGCGGTAGTTTGTGATAAATCCATGAGGAACTAATCTACGACAATGTTGAGGCTGCATGTGAGACTCATGCGCCTCTGTGTGTTGGTGGGTGCATGGCAAGGACAATGGCCTTTAGTTTCCGGTGCAACTCCTTAAGGTGACAACCTTGGTCAAAGTAGTTTTTCGATTAACTTTGCAGTTTGTTTAAAATGTGAGAAATAAGAGAATATGCGTTGTGAGAGAAGTGATGAGTGACAGCGTGTGCAGCGGCATAAGAGGTTCAACTTCCAGGATCTGGTGTGGATCTCTAGGTTGACCACGATGACGTAGTAAGATTTTCGATTAGGTTTATGGTTTGTTGTAAATATCGAAAAATAAGATGGAGGAGAACTCGAGGCTAGGGTTATGGTATCTGGTGTCGAGGTTATGTGCACTCAGGCGGTGATGAGCAGGGAAGGCGTGGCGGCGGTGGCAGTGTATGACTTGAGGCTAAGGTTTTTTTGGAACCTTATCTTTGATACCATGTTCAGGGAGAGAAATAGAGGGAAAGGCTTAGGACTCAATGAGCACTAAATTTCCATTTTTATAGAATTATATGGGTATAATTATAATACTATGTTTTATTCTAATAACAGTATCTATTGCTACATGAGAAGAAGATATCAATGGGACCAATCCCCATGTAAAATAGGTAAAGCATAGCAGAAATATAGAAATATATCAATTGCAGACGTACCTAAGAACCACACCAAAACAAAATGGAAAAAAAAAAAGCAAATACAAATATCCTAGGCTAAACCACTCGAGGCAAATCTCCCCCCTAAAAATAATCACCTCCCCAAACGTAGAATCACTCCCCTTTGTCACATATTGACAGAGGATTCATACCAGTTACTGATCAATTGCCATCCTCTGTGGATTGCTGATCAACATCTGGTTCATACCAGTTACTGATCAATTGTCATCCTCTATGGATTGCCGATTGTTGTCCGAAGACTCCCTTCGAATTTAATCTAAAGATCCTAAGAAAATGTAGATGCAAGTGTAGTGAGTGACAGTTAAATGAAAAACTAACTAGATGCAGTAAAAATGCCTCAATGCCTACATGCATATGCATGACACAACAAAATTGAAACAAACAAGAATTTTAGTGATGCTTTTGCATCACTAAGTTAATGCAATGAAATTCATTCTTCTGTGAATTGTTATTGCATGCACTTAATGGTCAATACAATCCATCCAAAGTATCATTTTGGCCCAAAATGTGAAATTCAGCCATAACAAGTGTTGTATGTGTTGTGAGGCACTATATTTCGTCAAGAAAATGAAAATCTTAGATTGTGAGTGGGGATCATCTTAAAACATGAAATCCCAAGGGATTTTGAATTCCTTGAGAATGAAAGTCAAACCCAATACCGCTAGTGTTTATAGCTCTTTATGAACATTTTCTTCCCCCTTCCCTTGAGTCCTAACATTAAGGAACTTAATATTTATTGTCATCTTTTTAATTTTCCTCTTTCTCAATGTTTGCATGAGTTTAGGTTTTTGGTACTCACCATCATCATTCTTGTTCTTGAGGTTTAAGTTTTGGATTTAAGTTCAACTAATTCAATATCAGCCTTGTACGCTTACAATTGTCAGCTCAAAACCATTGTTAAAGGCATGCTAACATACCTAGGCATGCTTAGGATTGGTGCTCAAAGCTTGGCACCTTAACATACCTAAGCAATCCAATGTTAACGGAGGCTTGGGGATGAAAGCCTAACTCCTCAACATACTAAGGCTCATTCCGAGAGACACGCCTTTTTGGAGGCTTAATGTACTTTCCTTGAGTGCCTAATGGATTTTATCCCCCAAAAAATGAAATAAATTGTTTTTTGGAATTAGCCATTGTATATATTTGTTACCATAACATTTTGAATTTTCAATCTTATAATGTATCTATTTAGGTCCTATTTAAACTAATTGTTATTATTTTAAAATTTTTATTCTGATAAATTTTAAAGATAATAAAGATGAGGAAGAAGAAGAAGAAATGGTGGAATCGGTGGAAAAATGAAGGCATGACTTGCAAACATGAAACACGTCTAGCTATGCCCTAAGATTTATAATAATACTGGGTGAAATCATGGCTATAAGCTGTTAGGTTGCACAGAATGGAGGATTAGTAAGTATGTGTCAAAATCAGATTTAATTAGATGGAATTTGAACAAGAAAATTATAACAAGTGCAGCATGGGGTGGGTTAGTATAAGTATCAGCCAAATTAAGATAAAATGGTATGAATTGGAGGCAAAAGTTGAGAAAGAGGAGGAGGAAGAGAAGTCATTCAAAAAACAGAGGAAGAAAGGATTAAATAACAAATTTGAGTAAGTAATTAATTAATCTTCTTGTTATTTTACGACATTGTACCTCTTTAGTATTTTGAATGACTATCATTTAGTGTTAAATCTTTCTCAGATGTGTGAATTTGAGAGAAATTCAATGATGGTGTAAAAATAGGGGTTTCAAAAATTTCAAGAAATTATTATCCATTTGTAATATTTGATGTGTAAATTTGGTATTAGTTGTTGTATAAGGATCATATATGATAGTTTTGATAAGTATTATGTATCAAATTCTACAGAATAAGTCTAATTTTGAAGGACCGCTGTAAAAACCACAGAAAAACAGCGCATCGGCATTGTTAGGGTTCATTATGGGCATTGTTCACAGTGCGGGGGAGTAGCTCCTACGCAATGGAGCGCCTCCTTTGCGGCACTGTAGCTGCAAGAAATTGAGGAAAAATATAAATTTAAGGGTTTATATGTGTTATTTGATTATAATAATTAATTATTTTGTGGTAAAAAATAATTTAAATAATTTTCTATAGATATATTTTGGATTACTCAATATAATGAATTGGTTTTTATTTGTTTAATTGTGATTCTAATAAATAATGCGTTAATTGTTATGATGAATTTAATTAATAAATTTAAAGGACATGTAATATTGATATTTGAAGAAAATAAATGACACATTAGGTTATATTGAGATTTTTGTTTAATTATTTATTGGACGTTAATACATTATATATCAATATTTAGTTTTATTCATGTTTCATTAATTCTCATTCACACTTCTATTTTTAATAGCTAATTTTGGTGGGACGGGGTAAAGAACTACGTATTAAGATAACATGGAATTACCTGTGTATAGATCATAAATATTCTATGTTATCGGTTTATGTAGTGCGATACTTCAGTCTACATTTGATGGATAAGATAATGGAAAATGTACGAAAAAACTATTTTATCCAGATGATATGGGCGTTAGAATATCCTAGTGTAATCCATGCTATCCAATATTGAAGCCATTCTATTAATTTCAAGGAAGCATTTATTTCTCTTGTAAAACCTAGGAGTATTATATGGATAATGGGAGATATTGAATGACTGATTAGACTACGGTAGAACACTTTTGGCCTTGCATAACGTTGTGATGAAGAGTAGTGTAAATATGAAGTAATTTACTCGACTAATAGGGGCCTAAATACATTAGTCTTAAATTAAATATAATCATTGTAGATTTTTTCTATAAAATCTCTTTTGATGGAATATATCATTATAATATTGTCAGTTATTATATCTTGGATTTTATACATGATGTTTTCCATAATTGTTGCATTCTTAATTAGAGGATTATTTAATGGGCATTCGGCTCACATATTTTTTTTCTAACATTCCAAATTAGTAGCTAGGTAATCATATATTTTAAAGTAGTGATGGACATTGTACTGCAAGACTTAGATATGGATGTTTTATATGTCGTTGCGGAGTACAATGGTTATGTGGAGATAGCTTTTGTATTAATGGTTTACGTAGTTTATAGGATATATTATTGAATGTAAAACTTTTGTTGAAATTATAAATAAATAAAAGTTTGATAAGCAATCTTTGGAAAAAATAATAATAATGATTTTATATCATAGTAATAGATATATATGATATAATTATAGGTTGATTTAGTATCATCAACTAGATTATTGAAAAATATAATCGGGTTATGACAGTTGCTTTTACTACTAACTTTGAATTTGTGAAATTTGAATTGATGAAAATAATGAGTGGCCGCTTCGAAGAATGAAAGGAGACTATTATTAGGATAATGAATTTACATTTCAGGATAATTATTAATAATGGGTTTTGTTACTAAATTCCTTGGAGTAAATGAGGCTACATGTCATATTAAATTTAGAAATATTGTGAACCTTGAATGCTAAGTTCCTCTAGGTCTACTTTATTAGAATTTGTAAATGATAAAGTTGCTAACTTAGAAAGACATAAAGATGATGAATTCATTTAGACTTTATAGCTAAGAAACTAGAAGATGAAATTTTGTTGAATGATGATGATAAATATTAGTCTTTGTTATAAGTATTTTGAAAATAATATTTTAAACTTGTGAATGAGCTCTATTGCCCTTGTATATTTATGATAAGTTGTGTTAATTAGTTATCATATTTTATGCTGTTAGTTAAATTATGAATTTATAATTATCGTTAGAAATATTTTTTGGTACTTTTATTCTATTATTAGCTCTAACATTTGAAAATCATTATAAATTATTGTGTATATTTCATAAACAGGCATTTCAATTCCATCAGGCTTGTGCCTATGTCCTTGCTCTAAGCATACATTAGTAGTCAAAGTCTCATCAACAAGGCACAGCTTGTGCAGTACTAATGTGTACAAATCAAATTCCAACATAGCCCTTTCATAAAGTAACAAAATGAATCAGATTTATGAGTTCTCATCTCTTTAACAACATTCAAAAACAATTCAATGTCTACTGTCCTTCAAATCAATTACACAATTTTTTCCACGGTGGGGGGGAGGTTATGTTGATTTTTCAAAATATGCATGCATGCACTAAACTAAGCAGGAATGTGTTCTGATCAAGATTTACATATCAAAAGTGACATATATGGTGAATATGGAGAACTCAAGAACCAAATGGTTGAAAAGGACAACCATTTGAGATTCTTTAGCAAATAAGAAGATCCACTAAAAAAAGTCAACTTACAGTCCAATTAGTATACATGTGGTAGATCTTGTTTGATTTATTCATGGCACGCAAGTTCTACTGAAAATGTCTGTGATATTGCACACAAGCAGTGAATCCACTGTCCTTTAGACTTTTCTCATGGATCTTTCTTCATCAACTTGACCACTTTCAACACCATTGGAACTCTTGCATCTTCGCTATCAATAGAAATCTTAAGGCTAACATCTAGAAACAAGAGTGGTTGAAGGTTTGAATTTTTGAAAATCTAGGCCTTAAGATTCAATCTCACACCTTTGGTTCTCTCTCAGAAGAATCTCCCCACTTTTTCTGACACTCACTTTGCTCAATATTTCTCTAAGGCGAGGCGTACTAGGTTATGGGTAAAGTAAGATATTTATGGGAAGTTTGGAAACCAAAGTTTTATAAAACACGTGGGAAAGAAAAATAGGCGCGTTGCTCAAGTGATGGGTTACACAGCGCTAGCACTCCACATCTTACTACAGTGTCTCTTCAGTGATGAGTTGCACAAAGCTCGCACACCACATTCTACTGCATTGTTGTGTTTTGCAAGAAGTTTGCACTCACATTATACTTCATATAGTTCGAATGTGAGATTGCGTGAAGCTCGCATGCCACCTTCCATTTCATGTTCAAATACCCACAGATGACCCATTCTTACATAAAAAAATTAGGCAAATGTAAGAAGTGTGCTTGAACGCCACATTCTGATATGCTTGGTTGTGGGCCAGGATGCACGGCATCATTTTTTTTAGTTGATCTTGCTTTGCTTCCCAATTGAGTAGTAAACACTAACACAAATAAGACAATTTCAATTCAATTAGGACAACCATATTTTCATGGAATTAGCCAAAAATTAAGGACCTTAGACCCTGTTTAGTTGGGAAAATGGTTTCCTGTTTCCATTTTTTAGTTTTATTTTCTTTTTCTGCTCTTACTTTCTCAAGGTTTTTGTTTGTGTGTGTGTGTGAAAAACACTTCTGTTTGTAATATGAACATTTCAGTAAGTTAATATTTATTAAGAATTGTTAGCAAAGTACAATCATTTGACATGATAAAAATCATTAATCAGACAAATTATTCAATAAATTTATATATTATATTGTGATAGCTCAGTTTAAAGTTACTAAAACTGTACAAAACCCGCTCACTGCATATTAGCATATTGTGTACCAAATATCGTTCATAATAATAATTTGTTTTATAAAATGATACTTGTCTGCATATGTTATATTATAGTGCCCTTACTAGATGTTAAAACAACTAACTATTGCTCTTTTAGAAGTGTGGGCCTAGTTTATTTGTGCTAAGGTCATTAAACTGATGGTCTTAGCTCACACTTAATTTCATGCTCAACAAAGTAATGAGTAGAGTCAATGGCAGATGATGCTCAATCTATTTGTAACCTTACCTATATATTTAATTATTAATTAAGTCAAGAAGGGATATTTGTGACACTATTTTTTGAAACGATATTTCTTCAAATTACTATAAAATAATTAGTTTAATTTTGTTAGTAAATTAATGAACAATGTTTTTAGTTATATAAAATATTACTTGATAACATAAGTAAACCTAAACATTGACACAAGGATTGTATTTTTGACTTTTCATATTAATAAATGTAACTGAATTTCCTAATGTATAAAAAAAAATTATATCGATTTTGTTACTTGTATAAGAGAAATAGATAACTAAAATGAAAAAAGGACTAAAAATATAGAATGGATTTTGAGATTGGAATAAAGTTTCATTATTTTTTGAAAGTATTATTTCAAATTTTGTAAATGTTTATGTTTATAAACTTATTTCTTTCATTCTAAAACTGTTAGTGTATAAGAGGGTTTCAAAATTAGTGGAAAACTTTGCTTTATAGCATATGGAAAATTTTAAAAAATATCTTTTAATGTTTTCTGAGTTTTGCAAATTTCAATCCAAAACTGGAAACCTCTATTTTTGAGGTTTTTAAATGTAAAATTTATAGGTTAGAATATATCTTCCAAATTTTCTATTTTGCTGTTAAATTTTTATAAGACCACCTCAAAATTTCACTATTGAACAGGATTCATAAGTTCCAGTTTTTGACCTGTGCTGGAAAAGAACTTGAATAGCATCGTTGGTTGTGAAACAGTGCCTACTACTAACTTTGAATGCTTCTAATTTTCTGTGGCTAGCTGATGATAGTAGTTCTAATGGAAGGAATAAAATGTTGTGAATGAACTTTTTCAATTTGTCTGAGTACGATCATTATTGCAGGTGTGTTGCCCAGGTATTTCAGCTCAGAGTGGTCTGTGGCTCAGTTCCGTTTGCTTGAAGGTTCTCAATATATTGTTGCTTTTGGTCATCAGAAAAATACCGTGGTAATGCTTGGTATGGATGGAAGGTGAGCAATGTTTGTGGAACGTCATATGTTGAATGTTGTTCCAATGCTGTGTTATCTAGCTTTTATTTATTCAAAACTTCTAAACTATCACAAATTTCACATGTTCCCACTACATGAGGGACTCTCCCCATAAGAAGCTGCTCAGGTGTATTTACTTATCGCTTGTGTAGGGTATCTGTTATGCCTGTCTGCCCTTGACCACGAAGGTTTATTCTTTGGTATCTGAAAAACATGGAAACATTCTTGAATATCATTAAGAGAATCTGTGCTTGCACAGTCCATCTTCGTATTAGCATGCATGCATGCGCTGTCATGAAAGTGCACCGATGGCATCATATAGCATCTTCAACGTAAGGACAGTGAAGAAAAACAAGTCTGCTGTGAGGGGCAGCACAGTAATTGGTGAAACTGTTATATTAGTTAGCTGCATCCTTGTATTGGGTTATGTAATCTTGCATCTATGCTTTTAGTAGATACATAGAACAGTATATAAGGCTTGGTAAACGGATGAAAGAGGCTAATAAAAAGTATTGAATCGTGTTATTGCGTAGTGACCTTACTGATATTCTGTCTTCATAGAAATTCAAAACCGTATCCTTGTTCTACATTTGAGTTTATTTGTTCAAAGTGGATGTTATAATTCACTTTGTTACACACACACACACACACAAAACAACACTCATATTGAATAGCAATGAACACCAGGAGATGCATCTCTCGGTTTAGATTCTTGTCCAGGAGTTATGCTTGATTCTTCATATAGAGACATGGGCAGTAAATCGGACTGGATCTCTATTTGCAGACATGGTTGGCCGAATTTCCATCTGCTCAGTGTAGAATGTTTCTACCTAGGTTTTTAGTGTTATATGATGCCGACAATGATCAATATTAGATATGGCTTTCATTGTTGCATAATTTTCTTTGCAAAGGATCAGCTTTCTCTCTACTTCTCCTACTTTTTCCAGAAAAAAATAGGAAAGCAAATGCTATTTCAAAAATATAACCGGTAGAGCAGCTGTTGAAAGCATGGCAATGCTTGCGGAAAGATACTTTGCTCCCTAAACAATATCCTGTCAAGGTCAATAAATGATATTGCTCACCTCCGCGGCTCTGCTCTGCCCTGGCTAAACATAACTGCATAATTGGTGGAAGTTTGTATCTTGCCTGTAAACACACTATTTCTTTCTTTCTTTTTTCTTTTTAAACCGTATGTATAAATATCTCTATCTTTTGCATTGATGCTTACATTTTTATATTTTCTACTATTAATTCGCCAACCATCCGAGTCCCCATCTCCCCTGCGACAGGTGCTTCAATATGGCTGTCTTAATGTAGAATATAATTGGGTGCAGCTTTTATCGCTGCGAATTTGATCCGGTGAAGGGAGGTGAAATGACCCAGCTGGAATACCACAACTTCCTGAAGCCAGAAGAACCTTTTTAGCAGCATGGGCAAAATGTATGCTTCCTCCTTTCTTGGGTATATAATATTATATAGTTTTTCTCTGTTAAATCCTGAAAAAAAAAAGGAGATTATGCATCAGTCTTGGGGAGTCACGCCCTGTATCCCTTGTGTAAATATCACACATAATTTAGTATTCGGATTGCTGTATAAAGATGTAACATTAGTAAATGTTCTGTTTGTATATCTACTTAAAAAATGTGCATTTGTATCACAGTTTTATATTATATTATTTACTAAAATTATTCTTTGTGGATTGTCTTTAATGGCAATGGACTGCATAGTTAGAGATACAGGATCGTATAGATCTACATATGATTTTTATGGTGTTGGCATTTTTTTTTTTTTTTGGGTATGGAGTTTTATAAATTGGCATCGACCAACTGTTATTTATTTATTTATTGTTTTAAATATTTCAGGGAAAGTCTGTTGTCACCCATTGATCCACTCATTTATGGTTATGTTTATGGGATAATAGTAATTACTGAATTATCCTTGCTGGATTGTAGTGGTATTGAATGTGTCATGTTGGTACGTTGACATTACGTGATCTGCCTAACACTACTGCGCAGGACATATACGTCTTAGTGATGATCCACAAAGCGTGCCTCGCTTGTGGCGAATGGGGTGTATCTATGGCCCGGATTGTGTCATAAAAATACTTCAAAAACTAAATTATACAAATATATGATATTTTATTTATTTTGTTAAATATTTTTTATATTATAATTTAATAGTGTAGAAAAAAAGATATTTAATAATAATTCAGTTATTTTTAGGCTTTATATTGTCATTATCACTGCTTTTCGAGTCATTCTCTTCCGTAAAATTAATAATGGCTGAAATTCTTATGTATTTTTTTACAGCTAAATAATTTTTTAAAAAATAAATATTTTTGTAAATTTTGGTATCATTCTGTTTATTTTATTTGTTAATTATTCATCCCCAATACTGAAAGTTGACTTTAATGACATTAGACTTGGCCACATCTGACTAATAATCAATTGATATTGTATTAACCGACTGTCTCTTATCAAGTCTGCACCAATGAAAGAAAATTTTATTGGCCACCCTCTACTGTTATTTGATTCTATTGTTAAAGTGAACGGTTTTAATATTGATTATGATGTATATAAGTTGTATGTTGTATGTAATTTGTGATAGACATGGGTTTTCATTTCTTTTTTACTATTGATCATCTTTATATTATTGTAGAATTCTTTAAAATATATATATTGTTACGTTTGAGTCCGATCGTCGTACGCTGTTGTCGTGTGATGATGTCAGGTGGACAGAACTAGGCACAACACAAAGAGGGAGTAGATTATAGTTGAGTGAACGTTAAGGGCGAGTGAGCATCGTGAGCAAGAGGATAAGAGAAGAAGAGATGAAACATACAGATTTTTACGTGAAAAATCCTCCTTTAAAACGGGGGAAAAAACTACGAGGCTCAGGGCTTGGTAAAGACTCACTATCGATTGCTGTTGAGTACAAAGTGTAAAATGCAGAAAACTGTATTTCTTTCTTCCTCTTTGAGCTTTTTTCTTGATCTACTGGAATAGCTAGAGTCTCAAGAATCAGTCCCTTCTATTGAGCGTTGAAACGGGTATTTATGAGGGAGAACATAGCCATTGGCTACTCATGCCTACTAGGAGGCTGGCCACCTACTTCCCTGACGCTGGCCGTGTCAGGCACGCCAGTGTGTATGGTGAGTTAACTGTTAGCACCGTTATTAGCCATGCTGTGTCAGGAATGTCAGCCTGTGACGTCAATCTTGAGGTGATAAGGCATATTCTGAGGATCAGCGCTGGCTGCGGTGATGTGTTGTGGGATTTTCGCGCTCCTTGGTAACTGTGAAGTAGCTGAGCTGGCATTCTCGAATGCCAGAGAAAGTCCTCGTCCTTTACTGGCTCATTTTGGCGTTTGGCAGAGTCCGCGGCCTATCAATCTCTCGTCTGTTCTCGGACTGCATAAGAAAGTTTTCGACCGTCAAGTGCAACGTTGCCTTGCTGGGAGGGCTCTTGGACTTCCTGCGGAATATCCTTGGGCTGTGCTTAGGCT
>JAOVVI020004382.1:0-17704 GCA_028571085.2 Nepenthes alata | reverse complement strand
ACGACCCAAATTTGGATAGGCCATAACCAGCTTGAGGACCAAGATGAGTTTAGGATCCATCCTAGCCAGCAAGTCTTGTATCTTAACTTGAAACATATTATATAAACATAATAAAAGCTAATGCAAATATCAGGAGGCTTATCCAAAAATATAGGTACACATAATAGAGCTAACAGTACATGTATTTTCAAAATGACTAACAAAAATATTAAAGTTTTCTAAAAGGGCTTGACCGTAAATGTATATACAACAACTAAGAAGTGTTCTTGGTTTTAAAATTTTGGTGATCTAAATAACAAAAAAAAAAAATCCTACGAGACAAGCTCAGTGAATAAATAATATGCTTATAAGTTTTCTTATAAATAATTAACATATGTTAAAAGTTAAAACAATTATGAATGTTAATGAATTTGTATGTAATTCATAAAACAATTGCCTAAAATATCTTTCAATATAAACTTTGAGCCAAGCATAAAAAATCATAACATAGAACGTGGAATCATGTATTATATCATGTTGTGTATCCTGGTCGTGTGCATACGCAGAGTGGTTTCCAGAGAGTAAAGACATCTAGTATATACCTCCAAGGCATCATGTATACCAAATGTTGTTTCAAAGACCTCATATCATGAATGTACGAATATTACATGCAAAGTTCATCATAAACATGAAACATATTTAGTTATGATAAAATCATGTTTAAAAAAAGTATTAATGACTAAAAATCACACAGAATTATCATATAATAGCATATTATTTATTTTCTAGGTTTAAAACTGATTTGCAAACATGATCATTAAATTAAAGATATTTATGTAATTCTTATTATCTACACATATGAATTGTGCAATGTAATACCTAGCTTGCTCTTGGAATTCTAAAAGTAGAATTTAGCACTGAATCTTCACCTATATTGAAATATATCATAATATGCTTAGTTATTGATCTACTTTACAAAATAATCTAAGAATGTTTAGATGCATGATATTTATTCATTTGAGACTTCAATATTAATTTCTACTTTATTATATATCTTCTCTAATTCAATTTGCACGATATTTCAATCATTTTTAATTTAGTATTGATGCATCCCTGGATCTGAATTATCAAACGAGTTAATGAGCTACTTGATCTTCCCGGAAGGTCGAGCTGAAGTGGATCCGATCTTTGTTAATTTAACGTGGATTCTGTACATCATAACTAACAAACAAGAGGTCAGAGAATGGCAGAAACTCATTTTCCTGATAGATAGAAAGATAGGTGGATGTGTAAAAAATGATGCGTAGATGCATGTATTTAGAGAATTGAGTGTGTATGCGGAGGACTGAGCTCTGGCGGTGTGCTCGGCCGAGGAGCGGCTTTGAGATGGAGGATTGGGTTCTGGTGATGCACTTGATTGGGGAGTGGCTTTGAGATAGAGGATTAAGTTCTAACGGTGTGCTTGGTTGGGGAGTGGCTTTAAGATGGAGGAAAGAACTCTAGTGGTTGCCCTTGGCTGGGTAGCGGTTTTGAGATGGAGGATTGAGTTCCGATGAGGGTGCTTGTTAAACTCTTTTCCGGCTGCTAGTGGAGGGGCTTTCTTTGCCTTGCTATGCGAATTGACCTCTCCAGCCAAGTAGTGTGAGAGTTCGAATCCGGCACAGCGCCTGCGTAGCCACAAGTTTGGATTGGAGTGTTGTTCTTAAAGTTAGGGACACATCCGTCCCAGAATAGCTGTCAAGCGAAATGAGATTATGCTTTGGATGCTGGGGTGTGGTTTTCGTTGTTTTCGTGGAATTAACTCCTGCTTGGTGGGAAGGAGAGATGCCCCCTTTTTTCTACGGGGATGAAGTGGAATTTATAGTGTTGGAGTCGGTTCAGCCTTCCTTGGGCCTCACGGTTAGCGACTGCTGTTCGCACCGATCTATTGAGCTGTCTCGACAATTTCTAGTGCTTGCTATGGCAGCCATGGCTATCTATGAGTATTTTTTTCTTTTTTAGGGCGATTGTGGAGGGCGCCGCAATCAATTTCCGCTTGAGAAGATTTTCTGAGTCATAATTTCCATCCTAGGACGATGCGCGATCATGGGCAATATTTTGGGAATATTTGTTGAGTTGTCCAGGGCGGTTATGGCAAGTATTGCCTGCGTATTCGTGCAGTCCTGTGCCGCTTGTCGGTTGATGAGTTGGAGCCTTAGAATGAGCACTGTTGGGCTGTGCTGTTGAGCCTTAGAGCAAACGCCGTTGGCCTGCGCTTGCGGGTCTGTCCAAAAGGGGCCACCTCGAGGGTCTAGGCTTCACTCGACATACTCGAGTCGTGCAACCTGAGCCTGTGCGCTGAGCTAGGAAAAATCCTTGACAGGCCGCCAATCTGCTACAATTCGGACTCTGCGCAAGCCCATGTTACTGGACCTATCAATCAAGTATGCTTAACATATATTTAAATTATATCACTTAATAACCTAACCATATTTTAATTTCATATTATCAAGCTCTAATTTCTCATAATTTACATAAAATTAATCCCCAAGCCTCTAAAATGATGGTAACAATCATTTCCTCCATTTATGAATCATAATACACTAAAAATTCTCATAAATTTCAAGAAAACATTAAATTAATCCTTAACATTTCTAATTAAATTTTCTTACTAGAAATTCATATTTGCACATATATTTGCTTATTCTTAAATTGAAGAAATTGCCTCAAAATGTCACGCTTCTCCTTATTTTCTTTCTTTTGTTTTTTCCTTCTCTTCTTTCTCCTGGTGGCTTTCCTTCCTTTTTCCTTTTCTCTTCCTCTTTTATTGTTTTTATTTTGTTCTAGAACAGCAGCTGCTGTTTTTCTTGTTTTTATTTACTGCAGAAACAGCCGGCAGCTGCTTCCCCCATTTTCTATTTTTATTCATCGTAGAGATAGCTGCAACATGCTGCCCTTTCTTATTTTTGCAGAGGCAGTAGCCCTCAGCTGCTAATTTTATTTTCCTGCTGTTGACAGGTGGCCTGACATGGCCACCTGCTTCTTCTGTTATTTGTTTTTCTTTGTATTTTTTCCTCCTTTCTTTTTTTATTAACTAGGCCGCACCACAATTGTTCCCTTCTAAAACGAAATTTTGGTTCCTGAATTTTTTTATATTTTTTTTACTGGACATAGGGAATAAGTGGTGATATTGAGCTCGTATATCATCTTCTCATTCCCAAGTTGCTTCTTCTCTTTTCCGGTTGCTGTGTAAGACTTTCACTAACTATGCTTGCTAGGATAGAATACAAATTTCATTACTACTTCGTAAAATTACTATTTCACTATTTGGTTGTTCCAGTGATTGAAATTACAATATTAAAAAGAATTGTTGTTTCTTCAAAAGAAGGAATAAAAAACTAACATCCTCATAGTTTTTTTATTCTTGGTTATTTATGAATAACTATTTCCAGATATTTTTCCAATTAGCCATTATCTCGAACTAAACTAGATCAAACTTGAATTTGAGTTGAATACGGGTTGTTTTTAGATGAAAATTTATGACTATTAAGTTTGGTAGAGCCGGACAATCTAAGGCCTAACCTGGTACAGTGCCATGAGGTGGGTGGATTGTGATAATCCACACAATCTAAGGCCTAATCTCCTTTTATACCCTATGGTGGGTGGTACCACCTATCATCCCAGTAGACGGGGCCAAAAGTCATCTTCAATTTTTCACTACAATATCCTAAGGCATGCCAAGGAATATTACTATTTGAAAAGATTCTTGGTCCAGTTTTCACATTTACTTTCAAAACTTCTTATGGAAACTCTACACTTATTCTTCTTAGTTTTCTTCGTTCTGGAAGAAATTAACGGAACTTCTTCATACTTTTGTAGAGTTTCTACTAAACTTTCATGTATATAACTTAACATAGTAAATAAATATTCCAATTTAAGAAAACATCAAGCCTTTTAATTGCAGAAAATACATGCTGAAATTTATATTCCATATTTGATGCATTTTAGTCTACTTGATTGCTGATTAATTGTCCAGTTCAGTAATTTGACTTATGTACTACCGATTTAGTATCAATATGTGATGTGGGGTCAGTTTGCGGTCGGTCCAAGCCGGTTCGATATTTTATTGATGAGTCGGAGAATTCCCTATTTACATGAACCGGTTCAGCTTTAGTTAGGAGGCCCAGTTCACTAATTACTTTGGGCCCAATTTTTCAGATTAACATTCCAATATCATCTTGGTTTAATTCACTACTAGTTCAGCTAATTTAATTCCTGGTTTGGACCCGGTTCAATATTCATAACACAGCAGTGGTAGGACAACTTACACTAGAAATTGCCATTGTTTGGAGGGCCGGTTCAATGGTTTTTCTAAATTCAATTTTACCAATTAATACTTTATCATTATCACGTGACACTAGGGCAAATTTTGGCTACCGGTTCAGCCAAGTTGAGGTCTGGTTCTGGTCGGTTCAGTGGCTGAAATTCAGCACTGTCCTAGAAGCAGATTAGAAAGACACTTGCTGTTTAGGGGTCTGGTTCATATACTGATTCAAAGTATTTTTGGTAGCCGTTTTATAAATTGATAGTTCCATCTTAGGACTTACTAACTTGGCCAGGTCGGCTACTGGTTCAACCAGTTCATGGCCGGTTCGATTCATATACCTAGACTGCCAGATTCAGCATTAGTAAGGATGCTACGGTCAATTTTGTTGCTGATTTGCGGTTTAGGGGTTATTCTAAACTTAATTTTACAGGTTCATATTTAAGCATTATCATATGACTTTTGGGAAAATTTTGGCTACCGGTTCAGCCAAATTGTGGTCCGGATCGGTCCCAATTTAGAGGCTGATTTCCAACTACATCTTGATACAGTTCCGCTAGACATCTTGCTGTTGACCGGTTTAGTAACTGTTTCAGGGTTTCTTTGGCCACCGGTTCACATGTGGATGGCTTAACATTAGTGCTTACTATTTTGGTTGGGTTGGCTGCCGGTTCAACCCGTTCGGTGTTTGGTTCAGTCTATTTTTATAGACTGTAGATTTCTGCATCAGTAAGGACAATTGGGCTGATTCTGTGGTGACTTTGGGGCCATTTTAAGGCCGGTTCTTGGCCAGTTCAAGGGTCTATTTTTCAGCCAAGAGTGTAACATCCACTTGGGATGTTTAGGCCGGTTCAAATGTTGAACAATTTGGCTGGTTCATGGCCGGTTCAGAGTTGAGTTCAGCAACTGAACATATCAGCATCCATAATTGATGCTGCAGCTGCTTCAGGGGGCCGGTTCAGGCTTTTACAAATTTTTCCTTCCTGTTTTACGTGATGACATGATAAATCAAAGAGTATACTCAAGTATAGGAACAACAATACTTCAAAAAAATGGTCAAAAATCAACAACAAATGAAGAAAGGCATAAGAGTACACTTGCCACTAATTCAGCACCCTCTTCTTTCCTTACTGCCTTCGGCCCGCTTTCTTACTTAATTTTCCTGAACTCTCTCTCAGTTTGCCTTTTCTCTCTTCCTTCTTACTGTCCTAATCGTGCCTTAAATAAATTAATAAGAGATGCTGAATCATCTCCAGCTAAAAGGAGCTGTCGCCAACGTTGTGCCTATGAGCTGATTCACCCTCTATGAATTTGCTATTTTGGCTGATTAAGAGCTTGCCTAGTGGCGTGTTTTAATTGGATGAATTATTACCTGAGTAGGCTGCTGAATAAACTGCTGAATTGCTGCCGTGGGGCTCTAATTTCACTAAGAGCTGATGTTAAGTTGCCCCTGCTTTACTTTTGCTCCTGCTGCTGTAGCTGCTGCCCGAGCCTAAGGGAGAGAGTAAATGAGTTGCTACCTTAATTTATCACTATATATATGCTGCCCCTACTGCCCAAGCCCAAGGAAAGTAATCAAGCTGCCGTTCTGATTAATTATAGCAATATAATTATATTGCCCTAGTGGTATTACTACTTGCCCGATTGTTTTCTTGTCAACCGGATTTAATTTGGTTACTAATCAGTTAAGAATTTAGCAACCGAGCTGACATTGGACCATCCCGAGTCAATTTTGTTGCAACCTGGATTTAAAATTTGTCTAACGTTGCATCTTGGAATAATTATTAGTATAATGGAATGCGAGCCTTATACATTCACAATCTAATCGAGCCAGTTTTGGCTTAGACATGAAAAATTTTTTAAGTACGTTTTTTTTTTTTAAAATTTGTAGTTACATAAGAAAATACCTAAAAATATAAAATGTTTCAAAAGTTATAATATGTAAATTAAAATACAATCTAAGTAATATATATATATATAATATTTACGTCAAAATTATTAATTATATAAAAATATAACCCAATGACATTTTAAACTTAGTGTTTGTTTGAAATAAAAAATATATATTTGCAAAAAAATTTACAATTCGAGCCGAGTCGGATGGATAAGTAGGTCTCACCCATTATAATCATGCCCAACCAAAAAAAATAAATCGGGTCTAATTTTTTTACTATGTTCGTCTATTATTCTGATGTATATTGACCAAACTCTATAAAATTTTAAGTCGATATGCCCAGCTTGATCAAGCAACTTTATTTTAATCAGGTTTAACTCAAATCTTATTAGAATATTCTTTCTTTAAGTAAGAGTAAAGAAAATTATTTTATACGAATTCATTAATTATTCCTATTGCTATTAATATATACCCAGCACTAGAAAATTTATTCTTATTCGATTTTACTTATTTCAAGTGATTAACCAAATAATGAAATATCAATTTTCAATTCCATTCTCACTTTATTTTATTCGGAGAGTATAATTATTTTTTTCTATCTTATTTTATCGTAGCAATCAAATGTAATATGAGGGAACAATCTTTTTACGTTGTACTCTATCATTAATAGATAAAATCTGAATAGGTTCTTCCTTGTATGTCAAATCTTCCTATAAATTCACTATTTGTGATTCAAGTACATGAGAATCATAAATTTCTTCCTATAAATATTTGTTTAGCATAGAAATGTGGAATACATCATGAATCTTAGACTATTCTGGAGGCAATACAAGATGTTAAGGCACTGGTCCAAGATGCTTGGTAGTCTCATATGGTTCAATGTGATGCAGTCCTAGCTTTCTACATTTTCAAAGCACAAAGGTCTTTTCCATGGTGAAACTTTTAAATAGACACGATCAACTATATCAAATTCAAGATCACTTCATATCTTCTCAGTGTTACTTTTTTCTCAATTGAGTTGTCTTTAATTTTTCTCTTATAATCTGAACTTTATCTATAGTGACTTGAATAATTTTAGGTCCTGTTAATTCTTTTTCACCTACTTCATTTCAACAAATTGGAGTTTCTACATTTCCAACCATACAAGTCTTCATAAGAAGTCATGTCAATGCTAGTTTGAAAACTATTGTTGTTAGCAAATTTTATCAATGGTAGGTGAACATCCCAATTATTGGTGAATTCAATCACACAAGCTTGGAGCATATCTTCTAAAGTTTGTATCGCTATTCAGATTGCTTATCAATTTGAGGATGAAATGAAGTAATTTTAATTTTGTACCAATGGCATTTTGAATACTAGGCTAGAATCTAGAAGCGGGGATCTCTATCTAGACATAATAGACATGGGTGTACCATGAAACCTTATAATCTCATCAACATATATCTATACTAACTTATTCATAGAAGCAGCATTCAAAATGTAAGAAATGCCTTGACTTATTGAGTCTATCCACAATCACCCATATAGGATCATGACCCTTAATAGGGCGAGGCAAATTTGTCACAAAATCTATAGTAATGTACTCTCATTTCTATTTGTGGATCGGTAATGGTTGTAAAAGTCCTACGTTCTATGCTTTAGTTTGTTTGTGTACTAAACAATTAGAAACATACCTGGAAACCTTCTTTTTGATACCTTGCCACCAAAAATTCTCTCTTAAAGTTTGATGCATTTTGGTGCTACCTAGATGTATAGAATAAGTTGAACAATGAGCTTTTTTCATAATCTCCCTTTTGATGCTTTCTACATTAGGAATACACAATTGATTTCCTATAATGGACTATCAGATGGTTGCATTTGATTCTTCTTAAGCTCTAGTTTAATGAACATATGAAGATAAAGAACATTTTGAGAATTTTTATTATTAATAAAAACTCGTTTCAGTTGGTACTCCATGACCCTATCCAAAACGAGTGCTGATATAACAAGAAGGCTAGACTGAGCAGATGTTATATGTGTCATATCATCGCTACCAAAACTAATGATATTTTTTTCTACCCCTATCACCTTTCTCTTGTTAAAGGAAGTCTTCCTAGAGCGATCTGGAGTATTACCCATGGCTTGCCTTACTAACACCATGTTTATTACTTCGGTTGCCACTCGATTTTTGGATCAGGGCCTCAATCTCTTTTTGCAATGTCCAATAATCTTTGTTGTTGTGACCCAGAGATTGATAGTAGAAATAGTACTTTGACAGATCCCTTTACTCCGGGTTCTTGACTAACTTGGACCACTTTAGAAATTTCTCATTTTGGATTTGTATCAGAACGCTTGTTTGAGTGTCGTTCAATGACATGAGGCTTAGTGGCTTATATTCTTTTCGTACTCCCAACTTGGTTTTCTATTGTTTTATGAAATCCTGAGCAAACAAGTTGCCGCCATGTCTCTTTTTTTACATTGTTTGACATTGATTGATGGCCATACTATGAGCATTTTGGCTGTTTCGCCTCATTGGCTTTGTCAGCCACAATGTATGTTTGGGTGATTGTCTCTGCTTCTAGGAATGCCTTCGGCTCTTATTGGACCAGATACTTGAAGAAATCTCCCAACTGTATTGTGATCATGAAGGAATTCTGTCTCACCTCGTCGGTGAACCTAGATATGCCCCTGGCATTTGCATTTAACTAGGCCAAAAAATGTTTCATACTTTCGTTTTGGCATTGTCACACTCTAACAAAGTGTCATGATTGCTTCTCCTCCCTTTGAAGGGAGGAAAATTGAGACAAGAATTGGTTAGCAAGCACCCTAATAAAGTGCTAAATCCTTGCATCTTCTTTAAGAGTTAAAGAGAAATACATACACAACGCGGCTCCTGAAGATTTTGGAAGCCCAACAACATTTGGAAATGGTCTACTAGGTGTATCAGATTGGTGCTTCCGTCATAGTGCTCTAATGTAGGTATTTTAAATTTGTTAGGGAGCCGGTGTGCCTTGATCTCACGTGTGAATGGCGTTCAGCCCAATTCAGTTGATTGTCTTGCAGTGCTGCACTGGAAGAGTTGTTGCTTGATTCTTTTTATTCTCTCATCCTTGTCGTGGACGCAATCTTTTTTATATTAAGGAGTATCCTTAACTTTGAGTGGTTAACTAATATGCGTGGTGCTCACTTGTTCGGGAGAGTTTTTGGCATGCTATTGCATGAGCCTTCCTCTCGTACCGAGGATCGCCCCAAGTCCCAAGTATATCGAGGATTACGTAGTTCATGACTTTCCTCCCTAGTCTTGAAGTTTAATCGCCCTTTGAGCCGAGATGAGTTTTTGCAGGGGGAGACTTCTTGTCCCTCCAAGATTCTTGAGACTCTGTGTCCCTTTTGATGTTGTTCCTTCTTCTGAACTTTACTTAAGGAGCGATACTTGTTTAAAACTATTATTAACATAATTATCAAACTACCGACACAACCAAAACCGGCATCAAAACACCGAACAAACGACAACTCGAATTTAAATTGTAAGACCACAACAATTTTTAAACTGAATTACATGTTGTCCGCAATCAAAAAATATCAACTAATTACATTATCCAACAAGTTTTAAAGCTGCTCAAACTGCAAACAATACATTAACCATTACCGAACACCATAATGCAACATTTTTTGATACTTGAACACTGTTTGAAATATACAATAGTATATTAAATATTGTTCGAATTCATTAAACAACATTCAACATTATTAAAAATCTAATCTAGAGTCTCGATGCTAGCTTGGTCCTTCATTCCTATTTATCCGGCAAGAACTCTTGTATCACATCTGAGAGATTAGTAAAAACAATAGGGGAGTGAACCAAGAGCCCCAGTAACACACATAATATATCAATAATTATATATATTTTGTATTAAAAATATATCGGAAGGACTCAAGATTATGATGGAATGCCAAAACTTGTGTAGGAAATTCAGTTTATGTATTTTCAGAATTCTTATCATGTTCCTTCTTAATTTAAATTATCAAATCATTCTTAATTCTGATTTTTCTTAGGGACTAGAGCTAGTAGACTTTACCAATTAAAGGAGCAGACAATCAAAACCCAGATTATGTATATTCCCATACAACCAAAGGCTACATGCTATTTAAGACCTGTAGGTGGGCCATTTACATATCGCCTTATAAACGGAACTAAACGCCGCTTCTAACCCGCAGATGACAGATTCGGTTATCGATATACTACTATAATATATTAAGGTATGCCATAATATACATACATATCGCCTTGGTCCAATGTAATTCTTAGGAAAACTCTACACATTTCTTTTTTCTTCTTAATTTTCTCACTCCCGGTGAAAATAATCATATCTTTTAACTTAATAGTAGAGTTTTTCTTTAATCATTCTAAATTTCATGCTTAACATTCTGCAGAACTTGGCCTTGATAATTTTTATAGTATGAAAAACTCAATTAATCAAATAATGTAGCAAATTCAGCAAGCATGTACAATTCAGCATTTGTGCAGAATTTTATAAAACATTTCAAACTATGCAGGTTCAATTATGTGTATTAATTAGTTCATATAAGCCATATATTTGGTAATTTAAGGTATGCAAAACCTAATGTACGATTTTGAGACATACAAGGGTCAAAATTCAGCAAAAAGACTTCAAAATCAGCAACATGAATAATTTTCTGCAATTTCAGTTTTTGTAACATACATGCAGAGCTGTTTACATAATTTCAGAGCACATAAACATATATTTTTGAAGTCCCAAACCTATTGTAATCAGAGGTATGAAATTCATCACATGCAATGCCATTAAACTATGAATTTAAGACATGCATGTATCTAAATTGCAATATTCAGAACATATATACATGTAACTTGTACTTAGATGTGAGTTCTTATAAAATTTGCTATGAAATGATGGAAGACTAACATGCATGCTTAATATAAACATTAATACTTTGAAATTATATCATAGTTGAGTAATGGAATAAGAATTAATCAAGAAAATTGGTAAAGAACAGCAATAGTAGAAGGAGAAACATATGATGATGCACTTGCCATGCCTTCAAATTACCAAAATTCAAGCCTTGATTCACTTAATTTGAGCTCCCTTAATCTTTCTTTCTTTTCTTTTCTCTCTTCTCTGAAATCTCCTTAAAAAATGACAAAATTTGGCTCAGATGCTGAATTATATAACTGTGGCCCTCAAGCGTCAATTCAAGCGCACATCAAGTGCCACTCTACTGGTTCACTGTGCTCGAGCATGGCTCTGGCATGCATTAGGCTTAAAACAACTGCCAACGACCGCTTGAGCGCCGGCAAGCATCTCTTAGGCGTTGACCCCACGGGTTTTGGTGCTCAAACGCTGGTCAGGGCTCCATCAAATGCTGAGTCATTCGGTCTAATTTTGATTCTTTGACCCAATTTTTCATATCTTTGCACATTAATTTTAATTATATTACCTTAATCGTTCAAAATTATCATAAATTAAGGACTCGGACCTTGCAGGTTAGGTGCCTAGATGATTTATTTTAATTTCTTTAAAACTAAAATAACTAGCAACCAAATATGGGCAAACTAATTAGGGGCACAAATTCTGGTAAGTTCATGGGCCAATTGCTTTTTTTTTAATTGATTTATGTATTGTTTAACACAATAAATTTTGGGTAAATATAAATATTATATACAACATGGTACATTTTGGCATAAAACAATTAAGTCAAACTGGAATGTATTTGATCTATTATTGTTTATGATCATGATAATCGAATATAAATGTTTAATATAATAAAAAATAATTAAAAAAATCCTTGGGCTAATAATCTCTCCTTTTTTATGATGGTAACACTTGATGCAATACTATATATCCATGAAAGTATAATATCACATGTTCTTTCAATAAACAAAATTATAAATAAAAATAATTATTCTCCCCCTTTTGTTATAACCAAAAATACGAGCATTTAGATTAAAAAAAGGTATGCATATAAAATGTATCACATATTAAGCATACCAATTTCTCTTTTAATGACACAAAAATGTTCTTCGTATAGGGTTTTATAGGGTCTGTAAAATTTGGGCAAGTTGGTTTTTAACTTCATCATATTAAATTACAATATCCTATTTTTGAACATGATCTCTAACAAAATGACGTTGAATATAAATATATTTGGTTCTAGAATCTTGTATTGTATATTTAGTCGATTTGCTCTCACTTATGTTATCATATATTAAGGGCGCATTTTTCAAATATCATAATCTTCAAATGTGTTTTCATTCAAAGTAATTATACACATGCAACTCCAGCAACAATATGTCCAACTACAGAATTTTGTTTCTTACTAAACTGTGATAATAATGAATATCCTAGAAATTGAGAAGTGCCTCGGGTACTTTTTCTATCCATTTCAAATCTGACAAAACCTGTATCACTGAAGCTCACAGGTCTAATGAATATCCCCTAGGATACTTAAGTCCAAGGTTGTGTAACTCTAAGATATTGGAATATTTTTTTATTGAGGTTAGGTGTGACTATGCAAGTCTTGTTTGAAAATGAGCACACAGCAAACATTTTATCCATTCTACTAGTAGTCAAATACTATAAACTTCCAATGTTGCCTCTATAATTTTGAGTCCATGGAGTTAGCATTTCTGTGAAGGTTTAATTTTATAGATGCATTCTTGGGGTTGCACAAAGTTTTCTATCCATCAAAAAATATATTATTGTTTAATTTGCAAATTAAGAATGAAGTTCAGTTCACTCATCGTACTTATTTTAAATTCATGTTGCATTCATTTGGCAAATTCATTGGGACATCACAATATCACTTAGGGAACATAACACAACTATTGTACGAGTAAGCTGGCGTAAAACTTGTAACCAACCCACTTCTCACCTCCCTAAGCTTCTGCAATTGTCTTTAGCCCTGTCAAACCTCACAGCATCCCTTATCTTGTCCCAAATTCTTCATTGGGCCCCTTTAATGGCCATTGTGTCGGGCCTGTCCTCATGAGCAGTCCAAAAGCATTAGGCTCCCCTTCTTTCTTGGCAAAGCATTAACTGCTATTTTCTCTTTACTCGATTGAGAAATAATATTGTATTTGAACCCAAGTAGCTTCACCATAAACTTCTATTGCTTCTCACGATCATTTGCTCAAAAAGGTGCCTGATTTCCTTTTTGTTCTTCTACAATGGAAATCTCCAGCTAAATAAATGAGGCCTCCATGCCATTCCTGCATGCACCATTGAAGGCCTTCTTCATAGGACCCAAGGCCTTGGCAGTGAAAGCCAATGGATTCTTGTCTTGTTCTGGCATTGCTCAAATTGAGTCCCCACTTCCATTAGTATAGACATCGAACGCCTCCTTAAAGTTGGATAGAGCCATCACCATCAAATCCTCAAAGGCTCGACTGGCCTCATCCATACACCCAAAGTTATTATTTTGATGCATGGAAGTCAACGGTCTAGGAATCAACTTGTAGTTCTTGATGAAACTTATGTAATACCCTGCTAACCCCAAGAACACATTACAACAGTCACATCCTTCAACAGCAAACATCTCACCATCGCCTCCATTTTTCTCTCATCCACATTCTCCCATTCCCCTGATATTATATGTCCAAGTACTTCAATTTGGTTGCGCAAAATTTCACTTGGACATTTTTTATGAAATATTGATGCTGCTCTGGTACTCTTAGAGCCAACTCTAGCTGCTTTAAATGTTCCTCCGTGGACTTAGAGTAGATGAAGATATCATCAGAAAACACTAATATTAGCATCCTTACGTATGGTTTGAAAATCACAGTCATAGCAGCTTGGATAGTGGACTGGTATTGCATAGTTCTGAAGGGGATCACCAAATACTTATAGTACCCTGAGTGGGTTCTAAAGGTGATTGTGGGAGTCCTCTCATGCGCACATGATGGTAGCCGGCCTTCAGATCTATCTTGGTGAAGACACTGGCCTCACGTAACTCGTCCAACATCTCGTCTACGGTTAGAATAGAGAACCATTGCTTCACCATCCCCTCATTTAGTGCCTGGTAGTAAGTAAAATATCATCATGACTCATCCTTTAGAACTAGCAGTATGGGGCCTGATCAATCTGCCTTTTAGAGTTTCCTCCATTGTTTCTTATTGACATGCCTCATTTCTAGACACCCTGGATGGTCATTACGCTGGGTGCCATCTCTCGATCGCTCTAGCAACCTGGATAGTCGTTAGGCTGGATGATCAATCCTCTTGGCTTCAGCCTCTGTCTCCGTCCTTGGTTCTTGTTTTTCCTCGTCTGTTAGCTCTACCTCTTGTACCGCTTGGTGATCCCCGTGCAAAGATGCTTTTGACCTATGGTTTTCCGCTCGAGTTCGTCTATCCCCTTCTTTCATCTTCCAGCCAAACCTCTCTAAGGTAGCATTATTTTTTATTTTCTCGCTTTCGAGCCCTTCAATTGATCAATCATCATGATCATTCAAAGATGAAAATATCGGCCGATATGTATAGGTATCAAAACTTTCTAATACTAATATTTCCTGATATCGCGATGTATCATCCAATATGACTCTTTTAACTTACAATTTTTATAATTTTTTTTCCATCCGATATTTCATATATTAATACGTATTTTCTAATATATTTGATACTAATATGATCGCAACCAATATCAATATTTTCATCCATGTGGCAACTGCATCACTGATGCTGCCATTTCCTCCGTCATCCGAGTGAGCCCAGCTCGGTTTTCCTCCTCAGCCTCCACAGCCTAGCTTGGCTATGTGGTATACCCTCTAAAGAATTCGGCAGACTACTTGCCTCCATAACTTCTTGGACTCAGAAACGCTGTAGTTACACAAACCCAAATTATGATGGTTTTCTTCTTCCTCAAAACTTTCAATGAGAGCACAATTGATTAGGGCCCTCATTCAGGAATCCATCATCAGTTAGAATCGAGTCATATTTGGCTCACAATTAATCAAACAATAGCTAAAATAGCAGATAATTATGAAAAATGTAGTATGATATTTGAGTTGTAGAATTTGGAGATGTTAAACAATAATGAAAATGGATAGATAATAATGAAGCTCCGAAGGAGAATCATAGAATTAACCTAAATCCGCCCAAGCATACTCAAGGTAAATTGTAGTTTAGCTGAGAAAATACCTGAATAGGCCCCAAGCTTGTAACTGTCAAAATACACAATTTTCAAGGTAATAGAATAAGTGCCTAATTTGGTTTTTAGGCAAACATATATCACCAATCAAAATTCCCTATGATGGTCACTAGCCTAATTATATGAGTGATCCTTTGTATGATTATCACAACACCCTTAATGAAAAGGAACTGTCATGTCACTGTTCATTCCCCACATTGGCACTGTGGATGCATCTACTGGGTCAGGCTGCAGCCCAGTGTCCGGTTCTATATACATCAGTAGTTCAACACTACTACCTCGCTACTGCTGGGTTTCTTGAGCTCAGGTTGGACATTATCTGTTGGTACTTTGGTGCTTCTAAGCTGTGGCGATCCACGGGGTCAGAGCCCAGCCTGGTTGGTTCATCCTCATGACCCGGACCTTCGGTTCTGAGCTGCCAGGGTCCACTGGGTTTGGAACCCAGCTCTGTTTGCTCGGCTTTAGGGCTGTGTACTGCAGCTCGCGTAATTCAGTTTCCAGTGCTTCAGCCACACTGGCGCTTGATAAGTCGGCCTGTTGGAGCAAGGCCTCAGTGTTGCTCTTGAGCTTGGCCTTGTCTAGTTGACCTTCTGAGCACTTTGCTGCAATCTTGTGTGGGTTCCTCATCATATTAAAAATGTTGTCTTTAATGCAAGACAACTTATCCAGGCTGGCATGTGGTGATACAGAGGAGAGTCTTATTACCTTTTAATTTCCTCGGTAGCCATTTGTTCTTTTTTGAATAGTGACATAGGTATCTGCTGAGATAATGCGGTTTATTGTTATGTGTGTGTATTGAATGGTTTTCTTTATGCCAGGATGACTTAGAGAACATGGCAAAAAAGATGCCAGGTTGCCACCAAGGTGGATTTTCCCTATATAAGTTGATGGTGGAGGCTTTGAAGGATTGTTGATGGACATAGCTGCTCACTCAAGGTTGAGCTGTCTCTTCTTCTGCATGCCCTAAATGGATTACAACATAAGAATAAAGACATGCTTCTGTATTAAGTAGTTGGAATCATGTTATATTATTAGCATATTTGTCTAAACTTTACAAGTTGGATGTGTACATGGATTGTCTCATCCACTAGTCAGTCATGCACTTTGCACCCTCCCCTCTTTTATGTCTACCCAACACCAATGCTTAGTTGCCCATTTGTAGCTGTTGTCAAGCCTGTAGAGGGTAATAACTAGTTAGAATTATTTATCTGTTTTAGCTTGAGTCTTGATGGTTTGTTTTGAAATTCGATGAAGACTGTAGTACTGACAGACTATATTGATGCTTTGATGAACAATTATTTCACGTGGTTTGTTTTTTTAGCATAATAACTTGTTAGAAATTTTGTTCTTGCTGATTTGTGTATATGATATCCTAATCCCCTGTAGATTTGCAAGCTTTTCCTTTTACTCGCTATTCAATAGTTCAATGACACGTAGCTGGGCGTCAATGCTTCTAATTGGTGCCAGTCTTTTTGGAAGTTAAAACTTCTGGATTTTACCATGTCTTGGTACGTTTTATCTGACACAGAAGTTCTGCCCTTAAAAACAGGTTGATGGAGCTGATGGAGAAGAGAGTTGGCAGCAGAAAAGGTAAACTCTTGTCTCAGAATTAAAGTTTACTTCAAATGACCTGTTAATCATTCTTAATGTTTTTTCCCTTGCCCCATTTCCGATATTTCTTCTGTCAGTCAAGGGTTCTTGCTTTCCCGTTATGCAGTGGTTCTGAGTTTGTTGAGGTATCCTGTAGTAAATAGACGCTATTGGTCACTCAAAGATATTAAACTATAAAGTCTTATAACTTGTGCAACTATTCGGCTGTTAATATACTGCAAATATGTGATAATTTGCGTGCTAGCCTGGGTAATCATAAACCAGTAAGTGGTGTGGGTTGTGTTGCTGCATGTTAGGGACTGTGTTACTTGATGGTTGGAGTTATGATTGAGGTATGGTAAATCTCTGATGGGACTGGGTTGCTGCATCTTGATCTGGGCGTCGATGTTAGTTAGATGCATGCAAGGTTAAGATGCTAGAAAAGAGAAAAGGATATGAAATTGTTTTGATAATTCTATTTATGGAAAGTTGTTTTGGTATAGCAAAGAGAGAGATGGGGAAGGGTCAATCAATTAGGAACCAAATGATGTACTTACTAAGGTTCCAAAATAGGTGAGAGACGGACATCTTGATTAACTAATGTAAAATATGATTTTAAGAATTAAAAGGATGTCAAAGAAATAGGAAAAATATTATGGCATCTATATTTAACTATAGAAGATTTATTTAAAATTACACTGAGTATTATGGTATTAAACTGCGGTAAAGTCTTGGAAAGGATAGGTGAAAAAGTAGGCTAAGAAAACTTGTTTGAAA